>PVIU01005736.1:0-100759 GCA_004026605.1 Ondatra zibethicus | reverse complement strand
TTGTTAAGTCCATTTGAGTCATAACATCTGTTAGTTTTCTTATTTCTCTGTTCATTTTTTGTCTGATTGACCTGTCCAATGGTGAGAGGGGAGTGTTGAAGTCTCCCACTATCAGTGTGTGGGGTTTAATATATGATTTAAGATTTCGAAGTGTTTCTTTGACATATGAAGGTGCCCTTGTATTTGGAGCATAGATGTTCAGTATTGAAATTTCCTCTTGATTGATTTTCCCTGTGACTAATATGAAATGTCCTTCTTTGTCTCTTTTGACTGATTTTAGCCTTGAAATCTCTTTTGTTAGATATTAGGATAGCTACACCCGCTTGTTTCTTAGGTCCATTTGATTGGTATATTTTTTCCCAACCTTTTACTTTGAGATGATGTCTGTCTTTGAGGTTGAGATGCGTTTCTTGTATGCAGAAGAGGGATGGATTCTGTTTTTGTATCCAGTCTATTAGCCTGTGCCTTTTTATGGGTGAGTTGAGTCCATTTACATTAAGGGATATTAATGACCAGTGGTTGCTATCTCCTGTTAATTTGGTTTTCATCGTTGGTGATGTTATTTTTTGCGTTTTTTTCTTCATTGGGATTTGCTGTAATGAGATCATCAATTGTCTGTGTTTTTGTTTGTATAGCCATCTTCCTTCGGTTGGAGTTTTCCTTCTAGAATTTTGTGTAGGGCTAGGTTTGTGGCTAGGTATTGGTGCAATCTAGATTTGTCATGGAATATCTTGTTTTGTCCTTTTATGGTGATCGACAGTTTTGCTGGGTATAGTAGCCTGGGCTGGCATCCCTGGTCTCTTAATGTCTGCATAATGCTTGACCATGACCTTTCTGGCTTTCATTGTCTCCACTGAGAAGTCAGGTGTAATTCTGATAGGTCTACCTTTATATGTTACTTGGCCTTTTTCCTTTGCAGCTCTTAATATTCTTTCTTTACTATGTATGTTTACAGTTTTGATTATTATGTGGTGAGAGGACTTCTTTTTTGGATCCAGTCTATTTGATGTTCTGTAAGCTACTTGTATCTTCATAGGCATATCTTTCTTTAGGTAGGGAAAGTTTTCTTCTATGATTTTTGTTAAATAAATTTTCCGTGCCTTTGAGTTGACTTTCTTCTCCTTCTATACCTGTTATTCTAAGATTTGGCCTTTTTATGTTGTCCCATATTTCATGGATATTTTGGGTTAAGCTTTTGTTAGATTTAATGTTTTCTTTAACTGATGAGTCTATTTCCTCTATTTTATCTTCTGCACTTGAGATTCTCTCTTCTATTTCTTGTATTCTGTTGTTTGTACTTGCATTTGTGGTTCCTGCTCTTTTCCTCATGATTTCTGTTTCTATAATTCCTTCGGCTTGTGTTTTCTCTATTTTTTTCTATCTCAGTTTTCAAGTCCTGAATAGTTACTGTTATACATTTGAGTCCTTTTTCTTGGTTTTCTTTAAGTGATTTGCTGATATCTAATTTTTTGTTTGTTTTTTCTTCCATTTTTTAAGGTAATTTCTCATTTCATCTTTAAGAATTTCAGATATTCTCTTGTGGTTATTTTTTAGATCATTTTCTTCTGGGTCATCCATATTTGGTTGTTCAGGTCTTACTTTTGTAGGGTCTTTGGGTTTCACTGGTATTGTGTTGCTCTTTGTGGTGTAGCTTGTGATCTTACCTTTTCTACTCATCTTTTCCTCTAGTAGGTGTGGTTGGTGCCGTCTGAGATTCTGTTGAATAATCTTCTAGGTGCCAGTAGATCGAAAGCTAAGATGGTTTTCCTCGTGGTACAGTCAGTGTCACAGTTGTAGTTACCCCGTTGGTTATTCCTGTTTCTGGAAGTAGCTCAGTGTTCCTGTGTTTGGTTTGCTCCCTTGGAGTTTGCTGTCTCAGGCCTACTTTGGTCTAGGCTGCTGGCTTTGATCTGTTTCTGTAAATCTTGGTCTGGATCTCCTCTTGCAGAAGTCCCTGGCTTGGAGTTAGACGTGTTCTGTTGGCGATTGCTGACTCTGCATCTGGTCACTGGTTCAGTCCTGATCTGCTCGTGTCCCAGACTGAGTTTGCTCCTGGCTTCTGAGAATATCCTTGACATTTTCTGATGCTCCCATTTTCACCCCACTGGTATTGCTATTACAGGTGTGTATTACTGTGTCTGGTGAACAGGAGCCTTCTGCACTCTGGATTTAGCAGTCAACTGAGCTACATTTCAGCCTCATGAATTAAGTTCTTGATGCTACTTTTATTTCTTGTTTTCTTTCTTTAAGATTAGGAAATTCATTGGTAGAAACAGATCTAAGAATAGGCGTCCTTTTCTGCCAAGCTTTACTAATCATGCTTGTGTCCAAAGACAGTAGTAGATATTTGTGTGTTTTAAAGATAGAGGTGTGGAATCTTTATTTTTGGGTGGGTGGAGGTTGAGACAGAGTTTCTCTATGTAACAGCCCTACCTGTCCTGAAACTCACTCTGTAGGCCAGGCTGGTCTCAAACTCACAGAGATCCGCCTGTCTCTGTCTCCTGAGTGCTGGGATTAAAGGCATGTGCCACCACTTCCTGGTAAGGTGAGGAATCTTAAACTGACCTTGCGATGAGCTGATCTTTGGATTTGGTGTTTCGTTTTGTTTTGTTTTTTTCAACAAGAAACTTGTGTCATTAACTGATCATCAGGTTGGTGTTTTGTTTCATTTTCCTGCAAGAAACCTTTTGCTTTAATGTCTTAGCTCACCTGCATGTAAAATCAGTACTGGATCAAGTAGTCTTCGTTTTTTTTCCTAGTGTCCTTGAATGTATTGAATATATTATGGCAAGAGGGGTATGTGTGTTGCTGGATGGTGACCTCTAGCATGTATGGCAAGCTTTCTACCAGTGAGTGAAAGCCACAGCTGTGGTGTTATGAGTATAGCGGGGGTAGCACTTACTTTGTGGTTTCTTCTCTAGTCCTCATTATGCTTGTTCTATTTTTAAATTAGATCGTCTTGTAAAGGACAGCCTTGAAGTTCTGTGTCTTTTAATCCTGTGAAGACCGCCTTTTAGTAGCTTGTTTGCAATCTACACTCAAAAGATAGATTTTAGTAATCTCAACCAAACCATCCATAGGAAATGGAGAGGGATGAGTGGAGAGAGAGAGAGAGAGAGAGAGAGAGAGAGAGAGAGAGAGAGAGAAACTGATTTTTGCTATGTAGCCCAGGCTGCCCTCACATTCCTAATCCTCCTCAAGTGTCAGAGATTTCAGGCACGCACCACTACATCTGGTAGAAAGGTACCTTTGGATGGTTTGGGTGCTGTCTTCAGCCTGGAAGCTAGACTTATCTTTAAAGAATTGTAGATATCTGATCAAAATAACAATAAAACCCAAAACACTGCTGTCTGTCTGTAGTTCTTCTAAATCCAGTGTGTACCAATAGTACTCAAATAGCTCTAGTCTATTGCTAAGAGGAGGGTGATTGGTCATGAGCTGGCACCTCAGTGTTAACCCTGCACAGATCAACTAACCATTGGTTATTTATTTGTTTTATTTATTTATGCTTTTGTAAACTTCATTAGGCATAATTGAACAAATGTGGACATAGTCATTGCAGTTTTCTAAGAAAGATAGCAGAAACCTTAGTCTAAGTCCTTGACATTCTAACTTTATACCATGTAGCTGTATTATTTTCATAAAGGGTTTATTAATGTCTTTTTCTTTTTTGTTGTTAAGATATTAATGAGTAGTTTCACAACCAAGAATGTAATCCCTTCAGGCATTGTAGACCCCCAAAGCCTTAGCTAACTTTTGCACAATCCTTAATGATGAAGTATAAGAACAACAACCAAATAAAGATGCTCCAAAGAGAGAAAACAAGTGAGCATTAACAGTGATTTGTTCCCTTGAGGTCCCTTTCTTTATCACTGAATACTTAAGATGCACACAACAGAACTAGTACAGTGAAAACTCTGTCCTCATCACTCGGTTTAAAATTAAGATGTAGCCAGGTGGGTATAGTGTCACGTGCTATAGTCCCAGTCCTCAGGAGGTGGAGGCCAGCCTGGCCTGCGTGAGACCCTGACTTGAAGTTGCAGCTCAGAGAGACCCTTCTTGCCTCCCTGTTCTAGTGTCCTCGCTCCTCAACCTGAGTTTCATTCCACACATTGGTGTGCTAGCAGAGGACTCCGACATACGGCTTTCATTTGGTCATAATGTTCAGAAAATCTCTCATCTCATTCACTAAAACCATACCCAATGAATACACCAGCTCTGTATTTTATAGATCCTTAAACTATAGAGTATTTTCATATTATTTGTGTTATGTCTCACTGTAGTTATTATGAATATGCCTGTCTCTTCCACTGTGCTGTGAAGTTTTACATATTAGCAATCAATAAGTTTTGTGGATTTTCTTATGGGGATATCAATCATTCTGTCTTACCTTATGACCATTAACTATCCTCTATTTAAGTACTGTATAAGCATGAGCTATTTATGGTGTGTGGGGCTCTCGAGAACTCTGATTTTTGTTAGTCATGAAAAGAGCTAGTTATATTGTGTGCTTGTCAATTTTCTTTAACATTCTTTTTTTTGTAATTTCATGCACATGCTTTAAATTATCCAAGTAATGGTTCTTTCTCTCTTCTCTTTTAGATATTGCTGTATGGAGACTTGCCAAAAAATAAAGAAAATGTAATATATTTAGCAAATCATCAAAGCACAGGTATGTATTTAATTTGTATGAAATTTGGGTTTTTCTACAAATAGTAAATGAGCATTAAAATATACATACATATGTTTTAGAGACCATATCTCATGTAACCCAGAATGGCCTTATACTCTCTAAATAGCTGAGGATGATTTTAAGCTTGGGATACACCTGCTTTCACCTCCCAAGCATAGGAGTTATAGGTCTTTTGTATACCTGGCTTAGGTGGTGCTGGGTATTAATTATGTGTGTATGTGTCTCTTTGTGGGTTAGACCATGTGAGTGCACTTGCTTGTGGATGCCAAAATTGAGCATCAGATCTGCTCCAGAACTTTAGTTTTAGGTGATTATTAGCTGCCCTGTGTGGGTTTGGGAAACTAAACTGTAAGACAAATATGTATTCTCAGCCCTGAGTTCAGCCTTAAAAATATTAATCTTTTATATTTAAACAAAGTGAGTTTTGTTTTTTTGTTGTTGTTAACATGAATTTTCTGTAGATATTGTGCTGGCTATGAAATTTTATTTTACTTTTTTTTGGTAAAGTCAATAATGTGAAAGGTATGGATTTTTTTCTAGGCTTCTCTTTTACATAGAATAGGTCATTTCTTCTTCCCATTTCCTGGGATAGCTCTTTAGTATATTCAGTTTCCTGCTTGTAAGTTGTATTTCTAGACATGGAATTGGTGGATCCAAGTGTATAAATTTTAATTATTAATTCTTTGTCTAGCCTTTTATTTACTTTGATACATATTCTTACTATGTTGCCCAGGCTGACCTCAAACTCACAATTCTCCTGCCTCAGTCTCTGAAGTAATGGATTGCAGTTGTATGCCACTTTACATTTTACATGTTTGCACTTTATATTTTTGATTGTTAAGTTGCTTATTGGTGTGCTGGTGTGTGACCACTCATTTCCTGGACGCAGTGTTGTGTTATAATTAGCTTGTACATCTGCAGTTCCTGTTGCCGCTTGAGTCCTGGTGGTTTAATTCTAGCTTAGCTTGCTAGTCTTCCATCGGAGAAGGCAAAGACTAGTTTCCAGTATAGAACTTTATTTACTTTCCGTCAGGTCAAATACTTAAAAGTGTGTATTTTTAAGTAATTATCAATAAATTGTGGTATACATTGAGTCCTATAGTCCTTTCATGAAGTTCCTCAACATGGGGCGTTTGACAGGTGCAGAGGGTCCAGTGATTGGCTAGAGTGTGCTTTAAAGCTCCAGTAATTCACTTCCTCCAAAAATCCCACTTTGTGAATGTTTCAAACTCTTGGCTGCTTTGGATATATACCTTCTATGTTTCATTTTTATTGCTTTGAGAAGTACAGTACCTAGAAGCCTAAAGCTAAAACACCACAAACAATGCTAGTATTCTGAATGGAAAGTCACTTTTGCCTATGGCCTTATTTCCCGCCCATCAACCATCTTGTCAGGATTTTGTTGCTTTTATACTACTTGTGCCATAAACAGTGCAGAGATAAAGGAATTGAAATGAGTTTTTCTCTGTTTGGCACAATGGTAATTTTATTCAGATTGATTGGACAGTGGCTGAAGCTCCAAAGCTTGATAGGGACTTTGATATCAAATATATTATCTTGGATCATGTTTATGAGAATGGCTCAGACTCTGCATTTGACTTTGAGCAAAACCACAAGACAGCTCAGGATGACTATCTGCTTCTAATTGGCCTGTTCAGACATGCTGACCTTTTTCATCACTGTCTGGCCTCCTGTTGTTGTTGAGGGGAGGTTCTACCTGGCTCAGATATTTGTATGGGCCATGACAACATCCAGTCTTCCACCTCGCCTTTTCTGTTGATCAGAGGTTGATCCCATGCAGGTTTCTTTCAGCTTCTTTCTTCTGAATAACCTTTCCCTAATGGAACTGCAGTCTTACCAAGGACATGTGAAACCACATAGTCCAGCACTCCTGGGGTCCATGCAGTGACAGGTGTGCTGAGGAGGGGGCTGCAGCTACCATTTCACTGTTGTCCATGCTGGCCTCTATGGGTATTCCTTTAGAGCAGACCTCAGGAAAAGCATAGTAAGTGAGCAGCAGGTAAAAGCCCTACTTGGTGTTTGGAATTTGAAGGTAACCTGGGAAGCAAGAGATCCAACCCAGGCCATACTGACTAAGCTAGTTCCTTTCTTAATCTAGAGGAACATTTCCCCCACCCCGCCTCCAAGAGACACCTGCTCTAGGACTGATGCCTGATAACGGCCAGCATTTGGGGGTTGAGAATGTTGTGGTCTGAGGCTCTGAATCAACTCAAGCAGACACAAGAGGTTACTGCAAGGCAAGATTCAATGTAGAGCAGCACAAAAGAAGTGGGGAAGGAAAGGGTCTGATCAATTGAGGCTGCAGATTGGGGAGCTGAACTGCTGTGCTGAATGTCAGCTGAAGCAAGTATTTAAACACAGCAATCACAAACTTGTTGCCAAGTTATAGTTGCAGTTTTCACCAATCAGGATTTATAGATTAGGGACGCCCTTGAAGTTTCATCATTGTCAATTGTCAAACAATGCAAGCTTTTCAGTCCAACCAGTCAGATTCATTCCTTCTGTTGTTAAGAACACCCATAATGTTTCTAGAGAACCAAAGATACATAATGACTGTTTCTATGGATTAGGAATGAGGTGGGTCAGCTATTGAAAGGTTCCCAACTCCCCTAGGCCTTGGGAACCTGAACTTTGTTTCACCCTTCAGGTAAAATGGAGTCTGAAGTCAGAATGGCAGTACCAAGGACAAGGTGATTTTTTTTTCTTCTTTCTAACAAGAAACCCCCCCCCCCCCACACACACACCAGGGTTTCTCTGACTGACCTGGAACTCATTCTACAGACCGGGGTGGCCTCGAACTCACAGAGATCCCACCTGTCTCTGCCTCCAAAGTGGTAGGATTAAAGGCATGCACCACCACCGCCCAGCAAACGCTCTTTTTTTTTTTTTTTGGTCAACTGGAAGATAGTGCCCAGACTGCTTTGCATGTTAAGCAAAAACTCTGCTGAGTCACACATACATGTATCACAAACTAAGAAGGCTACATTTTGAGCACCCCTAAAAAGCCCACAATTTGGGAACATACCAATGGGATGACTTTGGATTGCATTAGAATTGCATGTTAGTCTGTGTATGATGGAGAAAGCTGTAGAGTCTGCTCTGAGAAAACTGCACCTGTAAGAATTTGCATGTAATTCTAGGTTTGCAGAGGCTTCAAGAGCTCAGCCACCCAGTGCGGGTTGGTGTATTTAGGAAAAAGAATCTAAGAATGTTGGTCCAGCCTTGCTCACCCTCACCTAGCACTTGCTGGCCTGATGTTCATGTAGAGTTAACATTTACATTTGTCTCTCAGCTACTGCTTTTATTTGATGTCCTTACTGTCTCTACATCTTTACTTATGTAAACTTTTGACTCCAGAAGTGTGATCCTCCCTGTCCCTCTTGTCTGCTTTTGACATTGTTTACCTTTTAAACTTCATTACTGCTCATTTAGCTTAGATGGCAGTTTCTTGACTAATACTATGTATGGTTGAGTGGATGGTCATAAACACCTGTGGGCTTTGCAGTTTGGGAGACCCATGTTTGTGTGCTCCTGCTGTAGACTCTGCCAACGGGCAGAGGCAGAGTACTTGGGTTCTCTGAGACTGTGGGTTAGATATAAGTGATACCTACTGATTGAGGCTTTAAGGGAGTGTACAAATAGTTACATTTATAATTCCAGTAGAGTGCCTGGCACATGGGTGGTATTTAGCAGTAGTGTGGATGATGGTGTTTATAGCACAGTGCTGGATTATGGGCATAAGCTCTTATATGCCATATCTTGTATGTAACCCTAAGAATTAGAAACTAATGAGACAAAACTATACAGATGAGGATAATAAGATTTATTTTTTTGTTCTCTCTTCAAGAACATGCTTCTTAAGGGAAGCATGATTCTACTTATCTAGATCACTACTGAAGAATCCTAACTTAACCAAATTAAATTATTCTTGCTAGAGCACAAAATGTAAATATTTATGTGAATGTAATACATTCCCTTCTATGTTTTAATCCAGCCTCAGTGTGAATGGACATGGTGAATCTGCTGTGTCATCTGACTATCTAAGTTACATTTTTATTTGGGACCAGGTCTTACTATACAGCCCCAGCTGACCTGAAACTTGCCTTGTAGACCAGGCTGGTCTTGAACTCACAGAGATTAGCCTGCCTCAGCTTCCCCAGCTCTGAGATTAAAGGAATTGCCACCATTCCCAGCTGGTAAATTATTTAAGTGTTTTTACTAAAGTTTTCAAATTTAAAGTCATGGTTTAGGGCAATTTATCTTGTACACATGACATATTTTGAAATACTTATATATTCTCTTAATATTTCTTAAAAAGTGCACCAGAGTCCAAAATATAACTGCTTATTTAAATATAAAAATGGATTTATTATTCCCTAAGCTTTAAAAAAACAAAATAAACAGGAAAAGATATCAAATTTGGCTTTTAGCTATTTATCTCATTTAAATCCAGGATATACACTGGCAAGGAAACACCATTGATTAGTGTTTCTCAACCTGTGGGTTGTGACCCATTTGGGGTTGCATATCAGATATTTACATTATGAATCATAACAGTCGCAAAATTACAGTTGTGACATAGCAATGAAATAATTTTATGGTTGGGGGTCACCACAGCGTGAGGAACCATGTTAAAGGGTCACAGCATTAGGCCCGTTGAGAACCACTGCCATAGAGCCTTCACAGAATAAGTTCTCAGTGCTTATGTAGACAACTTTTATATTAAGTATTCTTCTCACAGGCTTGGTTATATTTCCAAGATATAACTAGAAATATCTTTTATAATCCCTAACTTAAAAATAGTTAATTAAGACTTTTCTTGAAAGTTGAGTATTCATTTAAAGGGATAAAATCTTAGGTTATTCCATTTGTATGTGTATTAGGAAAGAATTTTAAATGATCAAGAATTATACCAGAGCTGTAGAAAAGTGCCCCATTTTGATAAGATTTTAAATTCCATGCTTTATAATATTTCCTATAGTTTGCCACGCACCTTCCCCCCCCCCACCACACATGTACACTTTCTTTCATGCTGCAATAGAGCCCAGGGCCACACACAGGATTAACACTTACTCCATTGCTACATCCCCAGTCCTTTTTATTTCTTATTTTGAAGCATAATCTCACTAAGTTATCTTGGTGGGCCCCGAGTTCATGATCCTTCTTCTTCAGTCTTCCAAATAGCTAGGATTGCAGACCTGCACTGTTGGACTGACTGGAATCGTTTGTTGTTTTAAATTAAATATTGTCTCCTTTAATTGACTCATTTTGATGGTCCCGAATACACTTCATTTCAGGTTCTCAGCAGCATCCCTGTTGTATACCCTTGAATTCCTCTCTAAACCCCAGCAGACGTTTCCTTACCTATCACCTTCATGTTTCCATTCTTGAGGAGTTATCAGTTAATGGTCCCAGCGGCCACTTAGTCTTGTCTTAAAGTTTTCCGCTTTTTAGGACTCTTTCTTATTTCTCTTTATTTATTTCACCTAAGAAAGTTTTACGTGACCCCCAAGTATATAGTATAATATGGCCAACATTTACTAATAATAAATAGTAGAAAGATTTATTTTTAAATACTTACAATTTTAGCATTTATTAAAGATGAAAGGCAATCTGTATATTAATGATATGGATGAATTGTATATAAGGAGTTAGTTGACTTTGGCTGAGTATTTGATACTACAGGATGTAGACCATTCCAGTGTTTTTCAGAATTCATCAGGATTGATTTTGTAGTTGTTATTGCTAAGAATGTTTCCATAAATACACAGTACAACATGCACAATTATGTTTAGTGCCATTTCAGAAATTGTTTGAAATTCCTTTCTATTACTAGGCCAAAATTCATTTAATGAAATTCAAGCTAACAATTAAACGAGTTTTTAAAGTCAAACATTCAAATGCAGTATAATTGAAAGATATACTAGTTTGGTACTTACAGTCTGAGGAATGGTAGTGGTAAAATATTAAATATTTTCTGTAATTAAGCCATTATATTTTTGTGACAGCAGGAAACTGTATGTATGTATGTGTCTGTCTGTCTGTCTATTAAATGCACTACACTTAATATTCTACTGGTCTTGAATCTGAGTCATGTTTCTGGCACCATTGGTTGGCATTGCATGGTGTGACAGCATGCGCAGTAAGAATCACGTGTCTCCTGTTCAGAACGAAAGCCGCAGTGGCATTGCACAATACAGCGTCGGGGAGAGATGCCAGAGACACCTGGTCCATTGTACATTTGATTCTGAATTAATTTTTGGTCACTGTTAAAAAAAAAAAAAAACCTTTTATTCCCAAAGTTTTTTCAACCCCTACAATCAGTTATATGATCTCTTATGGGTATGCAACCCACGGTTTCAAAAGCTGAGAAATAAGGAGTGCATATCTACCCAGCATTGTTGTAAGTCACATGAGATCCTCATTAGAATTGCACACTGCATCTAGGAAGCCACTAGTAAAGATGTAGTGTGGTAGCCTCCTGTCAGACCTTGTGTATATAGAATATTTAGCTGCACTTGTTTCATTTGCCATTTTTGTTTATAATTTCCCATTCTTTGTTAAAAGAGAAACATCTCTGTTTTTTAGCCTTAATTTAAAGTGACTTTATTCTTTGTATATTCTGTTGTTGGATTACTTAATACTTTGTATGTTTTTAAACATTTGTTTTTTATTTTTATGTGGATGTGTGAGTCCCTGCATATATGTATATGCACCATATATATGCCTGGTACACTTGGAACTCAGAGAAGGGCATCGCATCCCCTGGAACTGGAGTTAGAGGCAGAGCCACTGTATGGGTACCACACCTGTGTCCTCTGCAAGAGTAGCAAGTGTCCTTAACCACTGAGCAAAATCTCACCAGCCGTATGTAAAAAATAGCATTTGTGTTTTATTCCTGAAATAAAAGACCTTTTAAGAAGTGGGAAAAGATAACTCCTCCTTAACTTAAGGTTTATTTATGTATTTTTAATGTGTCTGGAGTTGGCTTTGGTTAAAGCATTTTAATTGTATTTTCTTTTTAAAAATTAAAAATAAAAAACTATTTTAAGACAGATCTTACTGTATTGCCCTACTGGGCCTGAAGTTGCTGTGTAGGCAGACTGGCTTTGAGCTTGTATCCTTCTGCCTCTGACTCCAGTCATGTTTTCAATTATATTGTGAAGACAGTGCTATGAGGAAGAGTTTTTGTTTCTGTGAGTGGAAGGCTGGAGTTGACTTTGGCTAGTACTGACTGGGTTCTGTCTTACAGTTGACTGGATTGTTGCAGACATGCTGGCTGCCCGACAGGATGCCCTTGGACATGTGCGCTATGTGCTGAAAGACAGGTTAAAATGGATTCCATTGTATGGGTTTTACTTTGCTCAGGTAACCTTTGTCTTTGCTCTTTTATTTCAAATTTAACACAATTTAGTGAAAATTGTTTTATGTATGGTACTAGTGAATGGACATGGGGCCTCCTGCATACTAGGGAAATAGCCTTCTACTGAGTTACAGCCTCAATACAGATGTTTTTAAAATGATTTTTTAATGACTTATTTTAAATTTAAGTGTTTTTATTTAGAATTCTGTGTGTGAGCACACGTGCATGCTTGTGTGCATATATTGATGCATGTAGAGGTCAGGACAATTTTTGGCACAACTGTCGTGCTCAGGCACCTTCCACTCTTAGTTTGAGACAGTCTCCTAGGCAGACCTTTGCCGTGTCGGCTAGGCTAGCCAGCCAGTTAGCCCCAATCTACCTGTCTACCTCCTTGCCATCACTGAGATTAAAAGTGTGTACTGCTGTGCTCAGTTATCATTTGGGTCCTCATACTTGTGAGACAAATGCTTTCCTAACTAAGCTATCTCTGCAGCTCTCATTCTTAATGGTGACTCTCTACATGTCTGGTTTTCCAAATAGTTAAATGAAATAGCAGAAAGACACATACCTAGACGCCAAATAGGAAATTAAAAGCATAGAATTTGACAATCAGTTATGTTAATAAATTGATTCAAGGGGCTGGAGAGATGGCTCAGCAGTCAAGGGCACTGACTGCTCTTCCAGAGAACATGAGTTCAATTCCCAGCACCCACATAGTGGATTACAGCTGTCTGTGACTCCAGAAATAACAAAAGAGGTCCACATGCCCAGGTCGCATCACACAAACAAAAACATTATGTGTGGTAGTTTCAAGACAATCTCCCCTTGAGGCTCAGATACTTGAAAACTTGGTTCTCATGTAATCACACAAAAACTTTATTAATTACAACACTGTTTGGCCAACGGCTTAGCCATATTTCTAGTTAGCTCTTACATCTTAAATGAACCCATTTCTTTTACTCTGTGTATCACCACGAGGCTGTGGCTTACTAGAAAGGTTCTGACATCTTTTTCCTTCAGCAGCTACATGGCATCTCCGTGACTCCACCTTCTTTCTCTCTGCATTCAGCTTAGTTTTTCCGCCTAGCTCTATTCTGCCCTGCCATAGGCCAAAGCAGCTTCTTTATTAACCAATGGTAATAAAACATATTCACAGCATACAGAGGGGAATCCCACATCAATATTTGTGGAATTATATAGATGGTAATACTTAAATATTAACTGTAGCTTGAGTTCTGAAATGTAGTTTATTCTTTACTCGTTGGGAGTAAAGTTGCCTTTTTGATGACTATGACAATTAGTTATTTAAAGAGTAATTGCTCCTTTTCTTTTCTTTTTTATGTACCAGCATGGAGGAATTTATGTAAAACGAAGTGCCAAATTTAATGAGAAAGAAATGAGAAACATGCTTCAGAGCTACGTGAGCGCAGGAACACCAGTAAGAGTGCCCGTTTCCGTTCCTCAATTCAGTTTGCAGTTTAAGAAGTTAAAATCTCAGTCATTTTAAAAACATATTACCACACATGGAATAACTAATTCAGAGTTCTGTTGAGATAAACTGTCCTCCTAGCTGTCAGGAACGATTGCTACTAATGATTTTAAGGTTTTTTTCCTAGTAACTATCAATATTGACTCAGGAAAAGCAAGTGTATGTCTTCTACTCTACAGAAGCTGGAGGTTCATTGGCTGCCTTGCATTTAAGCACCAAAGAGCTAATCTTCATATTACATTGTTTTAGAAGAGCAGCTGTTTTTGTTTGTGTAAATTTAGATTTTATTGCATAAATTAAGGTTTACAAAAAACAAAGAGTCTCTTGATGAAAATTCATTTAGAGTGAATATTTTACAGAACTTTTCCCCATAAATGGGCAAAAATAAATAAATAAAAATTTCAGCCTTCTATTTCAAGATTGCTAATTGCTGCCAAATGCCTTTTCCCATGGCTCCTTCTCTGTAGTAGACCAACATGACTCTATTAAGAACTTGGAGAGCTCTTTTCCTTTTCCTCTTATCTGCTTCTTCCCTCATGCCCTCCACTTACCAGGCAGCAGCCAGAGCTGCTTATTGGCTGGTATGATCATTGTTTACTTCTGAGTACCTTCCAGAACTTTCTGAAGTAGGAAACTGCACCTAATTTGGAGATGGTGGAATAGGATATAATGATGAGCAGTGGCCCTTTCTCCATTTACAGCACTTTCTAGAGAGCAACCATAACATGGAAAGGGGGATGCCTTAGTTTGAAATGTTATAAAATTTAGTAGAATTGAGTTTTTTTTTTAAATCTTCAGTAGTCAGAATTGTGATTTTTTGAAAATGTAAAATATGAAGGCATGGACCCTTCTTTCCTCTAACTTGCCAGTCAACCCAACAGAGATGATTGCTTGAAAGTTTCTTGTGTTTTCTGCTGTGGGGTTGTATTTATAAAGCAAATAAACCACCTCATTTTTACATAGATGTTGGCTTTGTATTCACAGTATGCCTGTTCTTTGTGTTTTCTAGTAAAATGGCCATCAGCGTGCTGTGTGTGGAGACTGTTCTGTGTGTTGGGTCCTGTTTCTCTAGCTGCTTTCATCAGTTGGTCTTTGCCTCTGTCTTAAGCAAAGTATTATAGGTTTGTTTGTTTTTGTTTTAAGCCTAGATGAGACTCTCTGAGCTTGGTTTTGTGTTTTGATATTACTAGTTTTGGAAAATTCTTGGATGTTACAGATTCTGGAGACTGTAAAGAATAACATTCTTGACTTTCCAGCTTTTAGCTGTTTTACAGAACTTTTGGTTTGGTCTCATCGTTTCAGGACATATCTAAAACTAGCAGCAACTGCTCTGTGTTTTCCTTAATGGCACTTTTTCTTGGTCTGATTCTTCACCAGTGTTTTTCCTATGGCAGATCCTTTGTGATTTTATTGGCCCTCCTTCTTTATGGTAATCTGTATTGTATGTTCCATTGAACTCCCCTTGTCTTGTCATATGACTACCCTGTTGTCACAAGTTTCTGAGATACAGGCATAGACACATCAAAGAGGTGGCTTACTGTTTTTCCTTTTATAGTGTGTGTGTGTGTGTGTGTGTGTGTGTGTGTGTGTGTGTGTGTGTGTGTGTACACGTTGCATTTCCATGGTTAATAATAAGCTTGGTGAGGAAGAAAATTAGATTTTCCTTATCCATTCTTCAGTCGAGGGGCATTTAGGTTGTTTCCAGGTTCTGGCTATGACAAACAATGCTGCTGTAAACATAGTTGGGCACATGTCCTTGTGGCACGATTGAGCATCCTTTGGATATATACCCAAAAGTGGTATTGCTGGGTCTTGAGGAAGGTTGTTTCCTAATTTTCTGGGAAATTGGGTTGGCCTTATTTATATATTATAACAGACAAACCTAGAAAAAGATTGTTGGAATAAGATTTGAAACTAGCCCAACCTTGGCAACTGCCCTAGGAACACTTGTTTTGCCTGCTTCTTTTTTAATTTATTCTTCTCTCATACAATACATCCCCAATTGCAGTTTGCCCTCCCTCAACTCCTCCCAGTTACCCCCCACCACACACACACTCCTCCCCATCCCCCCATCCATTCCTTCTCTGTTTCTTTTTCAAAGAGACTAGGACTCCCAGGGATACCAGCTGAACATAGCAAAACAAGATACAGTAAGACTAGGCACAAACTCTCATATCAAGGCTGGGTGAAGCAAGCTAGTAGGAGGAAAAGGGTCCCAAGAGAGACAGATTCAGAGGCACCTCCATCTCCACTGTTAGAAGTCCCACAAAAACACCAAGCCATCAACCATAGCATTTATGCAGAGGACCTAGTGCAGACCCATGCAGGCTCTGTCTCACTTTCTGCATACTACCATAGGCTAGGAAGTCCCAACATGTGTGTTTACCCAACTTATGGACAGACCCAGTTGGCCTCATTCCTAGCTGGGTAACCTGGACTCCTTCTCAAAACCATTCCATCCATCAAGACTGAGTTCCTTTTCCAAACACACACCAGATTCTGCTCATCTGAGGACTCTTTTCCCATAATCTGTAGGACTGACTGCCTCTCAGCAGGGAGGGCCATTAGATCCATACCTGAATCTCCTTCCACCCTCACCAACGTCTTGGGGACGTGCCCATATGCCTCTGTGGGTCATTTTCCATTTATAGTAGGGAATGCAATTTGCCTTGCTAACTCTTAACACACCTATGAAGAGCCCTTGCTTGCCGTCATGTTTAACTAGGGAAGATAATCTACTCACCAACTCCACTCTATGCAACCCAGACAACTCTACCCAGTTCATTTGTTCTTCTAAATCAACAGTTCTAGCCTGCATGCCAGACTCTGTGCTGAAGCCTAGTCCCATCTGTCCTCTCCAGAACAACCCTAACCTTCAGGATTAGATGAGGATCCACATCCTGTTCACCAACCCAGTTCACCTGACTTCATCTCTTCTATGCATGTCTATTGTTCAGGCTCAACCCTCCACATACAGTGGGCTTTCCCAGCTTCCTTCACCTGTATCATATACAGAAATAACAAAAGAGGTCCACATGCCCAGGTCGCATCACACAAACAAAAACATTATGTGTGGTAGTTTCAAGACAATCTCCCCTTGAGGCTCAGATACTTGAAAACTTGGTTCTCATGTAATCATGCTGATTGGATCAGTTTAGAAAGCATGGTTTTGCTGGAGTTGGGCTTTGAGATTTAAAAGCCCCACACTGTTTCCAGTTCAAACTCTGCTACCTGCTCAAAGTTGGAGATGCAAGTTCTCACTCTTCCTGATGCCATATCTCCTGTCTGCTTCCACAGTTCCCTATCATGTTGGAACCCTTTCCCCCTGGAATCCTAAGCCCAAATAAATACTTCTGTCTAAAAAAACAAACAACAACAACAAATTTGGCAGTAATAATGAATTCTAAAGAATCTTCTCTGGTTGAGCAAAAACTAATGTATTTGCATGGGCACTGTATTACTTTCTCATAGGTGTGACCCAATACCTGACAGGAAGCGATGTAAAGGAAGAAGGATGTCTTTTGATGTGTGGTTTGACAGTATCATGACTGAAAAGGCATGGCGACATAGCTGTGGCAGCAAGAACATGAGGCTGCTTGCTCAGATCTCTGTAGATCTGGGGACAGGGCAGGGAGCAGGGTCAGGCTATAAATCTCAGGACTCACTGCACAGAGTTCCACTTCTTCCAGTGGGGCCACAATTTCCAGAACAGCACCTGCCCCCTGGAAACCAAATGTTCACATTCCTGAGCCTGTGGTGGATATTTTACATCCTAACAGGCACAGTTCATGCCTAGCTCTGTAGTTTATAATACAAAATCCTTCTAGTTCAACTTCAATAACACCACTCTTTGTATTAATTCTCTGTATTACCCACTCTGTTTAGTTAGTACCCTAGTTAAATTTCTAATAAGAAGCAGCTTGAGAGAAGACTATTTTGGCCTGTGCTTTGTTGGTATATCCCATCATGCCGTGGTGGTACTCTGATGGAGCTGAGGCCACCAAAGGACAATACTGTTTGCTCACGTCTGGGTGGGACAGGAAGTGGAACTGGGTTATAATTCTCAAGGCCTGCCCCTCGGTGACTTCCTTCAGTTAGCCCCCGCACTTTAAAGGCCCTACAAGCTCCCAACATAATGCCACAGCTGGGGATCAGCTGTTTACAATGCCAGCCAGCACTTTGGGACAAAAGGACCTGAAAATGGAGAATTGCAGAGATGTTCTTGTACATTATACCATCTTTTTAGATGAATCACTGCATTTCTTGTGAACTTGTTCATAAACAAATTTATATTCTCCTATAGGTTCATTTAGTAGGAGTTTTATATCAACAGATTGCTTAGAAAAAAACATTGCTACTTATACTAGTTGTGTAGGGAAATAGTATTGTTAGGTGTCATTTGAGCATGAATAAGTGGACATAGTTTTCTCTCATAAATCCCTCTTCTATTCTTTTCTGAATTATTTGGTTTACTTGATGAGTTTGTCTGTTGGCCATCAGTTAAATGTTTTTACACTACTCAATTCTCAAGAAGTTTTCTTATTATATGGTCTTAATATTTTTATTTTCCCAAGATATTAAGTATAAAATCTTTTATTAATCAATGATTTTGTATCTATCTGGCTACCTCATTTTGTTTGCAATTAGTGTATTCTCAATTTCATGTAATGAGTATGACGTTGCTGTAAAAAAAAAAAACTGGTGTAAAATGCGCTCGGGGAGCTCTATAAAGTAGAATATTGTATGAGACTTTTGAAACACAAGTACTAAATTCATAAGCAGTTTTCAAATAGATGTACTGTTAGCCTTGATACTTAAAGACATTGCTAGCTGCCCCCTTGTATGGTGGAAGATTGGCGGTTGGATATGATGAGTGCACTCTGTGTGTTTGTGCAGATATACAGATTCCACTAACATGTGCAGTTAATATGTGCTAATAAAATTTTAATATGTGCAAAAATAAAATGTCATGATTTGTTTTGGGGAACTGCAGGGTCATTAATCACAAGGCAGCATTTTATGTCCAAATTTTTTTTTTAGTGACTACTAGCATGTTCTAAAACTATTTCTTAAACAGTTATAGATTTTTAAATATTTATTTATTTATTGGTTTTTCATGATAAAGTTTCCCTGTGTAGATTTGGAGCCTGTCCTGAAGCTCACTCTGTATAGACCAGGCTAACTCACAGAGATCCACTCCTTCTGCTGGGAGTAAAGGCGTGTGCCACCACTGCCCGATATAGTTACAGATTTTTAAAGATTTGCTTTACCATAAATGTAGAGCTATGTTTTATTGTAGTCCATGTTGGGGTCAGCCTTAATTGAATCTCTGCATTTTGGCAACTTTGCTGAAAGTAAAGGTTGTTTGTAAATAAATACACCTTTTCTCACCATGTGAAGCTTTACTTCAACAGTCACAGTTTGAATTGCTACGTTAGTGGTTACAACAGTGGACTCACACAAACTAAAGTTTATTTATGCCCCACAGATGTATCTTGTAATTTTTCCAGAGGGAACAAGATATAATAGAACACAGACAAAAGTCCTTTCAGCCAGTCAGGCATTTGCTGCTCAACGGGGTAAGTAAAATTGTGACTATATCTAGAAGAGTACTTTTTAAGGAGAAAGATCTTTGTTTTCTTTAGGTTCTTCCTGGAGAATATGGTTTTTCCCCCCTTTTTAAAGATTACTTATTTATTATGTATACAGTGTTCTGCCTGTATGTCGAAAGGGGGCGCCCAATCTCATTATAGATGGTTGTGAGCCACCATGTGTGGTTGCTGGAGATTGACCTCAGGACCTCCGAAAGAGCTGTCAGTGCTCCTAACTGCTGAGCCATCTCTCCAGTCCATGAGAATATCTGTTTCTTATAAGAACTGAATGAAAGAGTGTCTGAACTTTTACAGAGTTAAGTAGATTCTTAGTAATTTGTGTTGCAGAGGTTAGATTCACAGGCTTGCTATGGCACATACTCCCACGCTGTGAAATGGAGATGAAAACAAGACAGTCAGTGCCAGAGCAAGTACTAGATAATCCACAAGGAGAGTTTATTTGTTTATTCTTGTCTACTTTTTAGACAATTTTCTTTTTTTAATTATTACTTTTTATTTTAGTCCATAAAATACAGGTTCATTGTGACATTTTCAAGTTCTTTGAGTATAGATCTAGGAGTTGGATAAATACACTAGGAAGAATCAGTTAGTTAATGACTTCAAGTTTCAGGATACTGTGTACCAGCCATATCGTGCTTCAGAATTGAGAAGCATTTGGTTGGGATCACAGTTCTTTCTGCATGAAGACTAGAGGAGGATATGCTGTCTGATTTAGGATAGGAATTTCCTTGTGGGCAGTCACAAAAGGCTAGGCTTTTTCTGAGTTGTGGGCATTGTTTGTGTGGTTGTAATAACTAGACACTGGAGGACTGGGTGTTAATAGGTACAGATGGGCGTGCACACATTTCTTCTTATATGTTGCTATCACATCTCACCTGCTTTTGGGCTTCCAGTTCTAATCATCTAATAGAAATACTGGTTGAGCCAGAAATGGTAGTGCGTACCTATGAACCCAGTGCCTGGGATCTAAGGTGGGAGGCTTATTAATTTGAGGCCAGCCTGGGTCTGTCAAAAAAAATTAATAATCTGGTTAAGGTAACATGCAACCTGCAGGTCTGACAGGGTAATTCTATAAAGTCCTGAGATCGGATGGCCTCTAGTGGCAAAGAAGGACTTAGCTGACAAGAAAAGTTTTCCAACTTGGTTGACTTTTCAGACTTTGGTACAAGTGTGTGAATAAATTATACTCCTTCTGCCCTGGGGACTGAAGTCAGATATGTGGTTGTGGGAATCGTTTTCTTTCCCACACCACCCTGCATTTTAAAAATTCTTTTGTAGACAGTCCCACCATACTGCAACTGTTCTTCCTTATGTAGCCACTTTCCCTGGAGAGAGGCAGTAGAAGCTTCCAGTCGGGTTCTCCCTAGTCACTGTTCAGATTTCACAGCGAGACCTTGTGTTTCCTGTGAAATTGTCAGTTCGTGCTCGAGTCAAGCAGAGAAAACAGCAGAAGATAGTGAAGGGAATGATGAATTCTTCTCCTAGAAAAAGTTGAGTGATTGGCAAGATGTTGTTGCCCTTCTGTGTATCTTTCCTCTCAGGGCTTACCAAAGAGAAGGGTCCAAGTGTGTCATAAGCTTCCTGAGGCCAGCCTTTCCCAGCTCCCACCAGGGTGTCTCATTCATGTAGATGTTTAATGAATATATGTCCAGTGCGTTTTGACCTAGTAAAGATGGAAATGCGAGAGAGCATTCTAAGCCTATAGCCAGCTCATAGATGTGAGGTTAGGGCTTTAAACTTTTATTTCCTGTTTATTTGTGGTAGTTGGTAAGTAATTTAGATGTTGAACTTAATGTATTCCTTATCGTGACCACACTGAATCCTCCTGCTTTCTAGGCCTTCCAGTATTAAAACACGTGCTGACACCAAGGATAAAGGCAACTCATGTTGCTTTTGATTCTATGAAGAGTCATTTAGATGCAATTTACGATGTCACAGTGGTTTACGAAGGGAATGAGAAAGGGTCAGGAAAATACTCAAATACACCATCCATGACTGGTAAGTCCATATTTCCGTGTATTGGAGTCTGAGCAATACATGGTACAGGTAAGATATAAACTCTTTTCTCTCTTTCTTCCTTTTTCAAGTTAGTCAGTGTGCTCATTGCTTTCCTGTGGAAGATTATGGTGCTTGCTATTTAACTCTAGCCTCAAATTTGCGTTCCTGCTGACTCAGCCACCCTGTGTTGAGATTTTGTAGCCCCGCAGCTGGCCTTCTTTATTTCTTACTGGTGGTTACTAATGTACAGCATTTGAAATTTCACTCAGCATTCTAAATTTTATGTTTCTCATAAGTCTGTGGAGGTCCTTAGCCTGGCTTCTTTCTGCCAGAGGCTCACATATAAGACCGGGAAGATCCACAAAGATGTGAGGACAAGAGGCACAGCGGTGGTCAGTGGTAGCCTTGAAACGCCTTCTTTTTTCTTTCCTTTCTTTTTTTTTTTTTCAGTTTTTCAAGACAGGGTTTCTCTGTAGCTTTGGAGTCTGTTCTGGAACTAGCTCTGTAGACCAGGCTGACCTTGAACTCACAGAGATCCGCCTGCCTCTGCCTCCCGAGTGCTGGGGTTAAAGGCATGTGCCACCACCGCCCAGCCCACCTTGAAACTTCTTTTTCTGTTTTGTTTTGTTTTGCTTAGTTTGGTTTTATTTTTCAATGCAGGGTTCCACTATGTACCTTTGGCTCTTCTGGAACTCACTGTGTAGATCAAACTAGCCTTGAACTCAAGTACTTAGCTTGAACTCACTACACTTAGCTTCCCTCTTCTCCACCCTTTTTTTAAAATTTTTTTTTTTGTCTTAAGCCTTCTTTATAGCATGCTTGGGAAGGACATTTGTATTATTGGATAAGAAGAAATTGTACCCTTTTCAAGCATGTGCTAGATTTTAAGGACTCAAAACTATTGTCTGTGTCATAACCAAAGGGTTTTGAGTGAGAATAATTTAAGTTAACATTTAAGCATGGGAGCAGATGAACAAAGGAGTACTGGAAGATTCTGGCCCCTTTCAGAGTATTCATCTTAGAGAGAGAAGAGAGCAGAGATGGGGAGAAACACATGTTTGTCACAGACAAAAGTGCTCTCTTGTAATCCCCAGTACTAAGGAGGAAGAGGCAGAAGGAAGACCTGCAACCCTAACTCTAGGAACATGAAGCGGTTTGATGGTCAAAACCAGCCAGCTTTCATACATACTTTAAGGAAGGAATTGGCTTTGACAGTAAAAGAGAAAAAGCACTAAAATAGGAGATTTTTAACTTTTAAATATTTAAAAAAAAACTTTAGTATACAAAGTAATAGGTCTCATTTTGACCTTCTATACCCACATGAGGGATGGCTGCTGCTTCAGTGATAGCTGACTCGGGGTTAGCAAGTGCTGTGTGCTAATACAGATTTTAACCTGAGCTTAATACTGCAAGTCATAGTATACAGGGTTTTTTCTAACTTTTTTGGGTCTTTATCTCTTTGTTTTCATTGTAAGTTACATTATATAATCATGAATTCTAGAGTAGTAAGACCTGAAATCTTTTTCTTCTTTGTTATAGAGTTTCTCTGCAAACAGTGTCCCAAACTTCATATTCACTTTGATCGTATAGACAAAAATGAAGTTCCAGAGGAACAAGAACACATGAAAAAGTGGCTTCATGAGCGTTTTGAGATAAAAGATAAGTAAGTGGTAACAGTTCCAGCATTCAGAAACTGCAGTTCAACTCAATTTCATTATAGTAAACAGTTTGAAAAAGAGGTGTTTCATTATTTATGAAATACTAATCAAACTCACGTAGATAAAACCTTGCATATTCCTGTGTAACACGTTTAATTGCTCTTGTATAAAAATTAACTTTAAGTTTCTACATCAGTACAGCTGTTGGTTTCTGTACAATGACTCTCAACACAGTCAACTGGGAGGCTTCTTTCAAAGCTAACGGCACAGCTATAGTGAAACTAGACTCTCTATTGTCTCAGGGATACTTTTCATGAACTCAGGTTAAATCTTACTCTATCCTTCCATGCTCACATTTTAAACTGTTAGGAGTCACTGTGAAGATTGTGTGCAGGTGGCCTACCTGCAGTGTTTTCTGAGTAGACTGCTGTGTGATGTAAAGGAGGAGCCTTTCCTCTGTGCTAGCTGTGCAGGGAACAGCAAGGCCATGGAGATGGAGACTGAAGCACAGTGTGCTTGTGGGAAGAGGAGGGGGCAGTTGATATTTTCATAGTGAAATTATCACCTTTCTTGAGTTAGTAAAAAGTAGTTAGTACCTGACATAATTTTTTCAACCCATCAATTCAGGATTGCTTTGGTGATGGGATCAGTGTAAGAAGACCTATGTACCTTAATATGAAAATGTGTTTTCAGAAAAGGACTGGACAGTGTTTAATACCTACCTGTTTGTGTTATAGACACTCAACATGTGCTTTTACTCATTGGGGGGCCTGCCACCCAACTCCCAAATAAATCATATGGAGACTTATTCTTTCTTATGAAGATGAAGCCTTGGCTTGGCTTGTTTCTAGCCAGCTCTTCTTTACTTAGATTACCCTGTTTATCTTATGCTCTCAGGCTTTTACCTTTTTCTATTTCTGTATACCTTTTTTAATTCTTACTCCGTAGCTTGTTGTGTAGCTGGGTGGCTGCCCCCTGGAGTCCTCCTCTCCTCCTTTCTTTTGTACCTCAATCATTTCCTCCCAGATTTTTCCTCCTATTTATTCTCTCTGCCTGCTAGCCCTGCCTATCCTTTCTCCTACCTGGAGATTGGCCGTTCAGCTCTACCAATCAGGTGTTTTAGACAGGCACAGTAATACAGCTTCACAGAGTTAAACAAATGCAACATAAAAGAATGTAACACATCCTTGCATCATTAAACAAATGATTTTTATGCTATGTTCCACAGCATAAACAAATGTAACACATTTTAAAATAATATTCCACAGCAAACATGTACTCGTCATTACCTCTATGAATGTGCCCATAGGGCAATGGGAATGCTTCCTGTGCTGTAGGTCTTGTCCTACTGCTGTATCCTTACATGTTTAAGTCAGAGGGGGAGAATTAACACACTATGCTCTTTATTTGTCCCCTCTGTTTTTATTATTACATGGGAATATGAACTTTTGGGAGGTGTCTTAGTCAATGTTCTGTTGCTGTGTGAAGAGACACCGTGACCAAAGCTACTCTTGTAAGATAAAGAATTTAATTAAGGACCTCCTTACAGCTTCAGCGGTTTAGTGCATTATCATCATGATGGGGAGCATGAGAGCATTCAGACAGGCATGGTGCTGGAGAAGGAGTAGAGAGTTACATTCTGATCCACAGGCAGTAGAGACTGAGAGAGACTGGACCTGGCATGGACTTTGGAAACCTCAAAGCCCACCCCCAGTGACACACTTCCTCCAATAGGGCCCCACCTCTCAATCCTTTTCAAATAGTCACCATTCCCTGGTAACTAAGCATTTATATATATATATATATGAGAAACTGAGGGGACATTCTTACTCAGACTGCCACAGAATAAAAACTCAATGTATATTGTAAGAATTTCTTTTCTTTAACTTATTTTTGTGAGATTGGATCCAGGGGCTCACACTTGAGAGGCAAGTGCTCTACCATTGAGCTACAGCCTCAACCCTTTACTTTAGTCTGGATGGGATGTGAGCTATGAGAGGAAGGAGTGAGGCTGGTAGGCTACTAGTCACATGAGTCAGGGTGCTATAAGTTCTTACAGATGGAGAGGTAAAAAACAAAAATGGGACTGGAGTGATGACTCA
The DNA here is from genome assembly GCA_004026605.1 of Ondatra zibethicus. Taxonomy (NCBI): domain Eukaryota; kingdom Metazoa; phylum Chordata; class Mammalia; order Rodentia; family Cricetidae; genus Ondatra; species Ondatra zibethicus. The sequence goes on along the minus strand of PVIU01005736.1, from coordinate 75,823 downwards.
GCAGTTAAGAACATTGGCTGCTCTTCCAGAGGACTTGGGTCCCTTTCCCAGCAACCACATGGTGGCTCACAATTGTCTGTAACTCTCTGATACTCTCTCTGGCCTCTTCAGACACCAGATATGCACATGGTTCACACACAAGCAAAGCACCCATACACATAAAAGTAAATAAACATATTAACACACCTTCCTCCCAAAGTCCTCATCAAACTCTTAAATCAAGTGTTTTGAGTTTCACTTTCCATGTGGTAAGGATAGACTACAATGATACCGTAAACTAGTGGCGGGTACCCTACCACGCTGTCTCTGATATCTCACTTATACGGAGTTCTAAGGAACTGTACTTGCTCAGCAAGTAATTAATATCCAATAGATGACTTTTTTGTTTGTTTCAAAACCAAAATGTCCAAAACTGAAAGTATCAATTCTGTTGTTTTTCATTCTGGCCATAGGTTGCTCATAGAATTCTATGATTCACCAGATCCAGAAAGAAGAAATAAATTTCCTGGGAAAAGTGTTCATTCCAGACTAAGTGTCAAGAAGACTTTACCATCAGTGTTGATGTTGGGTAGTCTGACTGCTGTCATGCTCATGACAGAGTCTGGAAGGAAACTGTATGTGGGCACCTGGTTGTATGGAACCCTCCTTGGCTGCCTATGGTTTGTTATTAAGACATAAACAGTAGCAGGCTCCAGTCATTGTCTCTTACTGATGGCTGCACATTACGTCACATTGTTTCCTGAATTAAAGAAGAAGTTTTTTTTAAAGCCTTGGTGATTGAACTCTGGATAAAATAGAATTAGTGACCACAGCCAACAGGCAGTTGATTTGGGGCAAACACACATAGCTTTTCAGGTGCTGGGGTTGCTGGAAACATGAAAGCTAAGTGGAGTTTATGCTGTTTTTGTGTTCTTCATGAACTTATGTCCACTTGCGAAGATCATTTGGATTGTATAATTTGATGTTGTTTGTAATTCAGATGGCTGTATTTTAACATTACTTTTTAGCATATTTCACTATATTGGTTATCTCCCATTTTGATTACTTGGCAGCTCAAATTCTTATCACTAAAGTATTTTATATTTTGAAGCTGTGTGTGATACTGGGTTTTTGTTAAATTCTGCAAGTCATGGAAAGATTGTAATTATGTGTTAATGTTCAAAGAAAAAGGTGAGAAGTATTCATGGCAAAAAAGATCTGTCTAGCATATATTTTTATTATATTGCTCTATTTAGCTAGTTTTCTTTATATTTACAAAATAACAAACATTTCTAATATTTATTAAAATTGCTTAATTTGCATATCCCCTATTCTACAGAGAATAATGTGTAAAGTGTCAGAGTGGAGTTGAAGCTCTGTTGTGACTATTTCATTTGGTGGAGCTTTAAATAGCCCAGCATCTGAGCTACTGAGTTAGCGCCTCCCAGTGTCTGTGCTGTGAGTGCTTATAAACATAAGGGCCCTGTTATTTTCATAACAGAACGGACAACCACAGTGATGGAAGTCTGCCAGCATCCTGACTGTCCTAGCACGTGCCTTCTGCCTGTCTCCCTTTGCTTTCGCACTGCATTTGGTCTGGAGCGTGTGCGTTCATGGTCGCTTGCTGCTTCTCCCAGCCCTGGCTTTCTGGCTTGGTGTCCTCCAGTGGTGCTGTTCATTGTTGAGGTGCAGGCAGTGCTGCCTGGCTCAGAGGGTCATTTCCCTGACTACGGTGGGTAAGCCTCCTTGGCTACCGAAGAAGCATTTTGCATTTGTTCATGTCAAATAACACCAGAATTGGGTAAATTTTTTTTCTTTAGTTTTCATAGATCTACACTGTTGATACATATCACCTGTGAACAAGAGCTACCTTCCAGGACCAACTCACACTCTTCTCAGTCATACAACAGTGTATCCTATGGAAGGAGGCTTTCTAAAGTTTGATTTGCTGTATTTTTATGTTGTAATTTAAGCGTGATTGCCTACTAGTCCTTTAAGGTACCATTTCTGCATACAGATTTTTGTCATAAAATTATTATACCAATGATTGAGTTGAAATAGACCATTTGAATCATAATAAATAAATTTTTTAATTGAGGGAAATTTTGCCTCTTATATTGTTTTCCTGAAATCAGAAAATGAGCCATTTCCAACATCTTTGAAGAGTCATGTGCTGTCACTTGGTTTCTGTGCGTTTATATATTTATATATGGATATGTATATTCACATGAATATGTATACCTGTATGAGAATATGCATAATTACATAAGAGTATGTATATTCACATATGGATATGTATGTTCACATATGGATATGTATATTCATATAGAGTACTCATACATCCAAAGAATATAGTGGCCTAAAAGCAAATAAAAAACTTGTTTATCATGTTATTGTGCTGAATTGTAATCGTCTTTTACTTAAAAAGTGAAGTTGAAATCAATCTCACATTTTGGTTAAATACACTTTTTTAACCAAAAAATACCTATTAGAGCGTATTTTGACCAGATCAAAATAAGTACAAGCTGGGAGACTTTAAACATGGCTGAGGACGGGAGAAACAACTCATCAATTACAGAGCAGTTGCCATATTTGCAGAGGGTTCAGTTCCCAGCACCTGCATGGAGGCTCACAAAAGCCTATAATTCCAGCTCGATTGGAATCGGACATATTCTCTGGCCTGTGTGGAAAGCCACATGCACATGCATACATACATACATATGTACACACACATTAAAACAAATTATGTATGTGATGTATATTTGAATTTTAGAAGACAGTACCATTAGAATTACATGAATATAACTGATTCTTTTTAAACAGGGCAAAGTGGTCTGTGTATGGTCTTTTGAACATTAGCGCTGTACTTACTCTTCTCAAGAGCAGTCTATAAAGCATGATAATTGGGAATAAATTATCAAAATGTTTGGAAAAGTAGAAGTGTCTCTTAAACATGTTAATTTTGACTTGACATAACTATTTTCTGAAAATTAACAGCTTACCTGTGAATCCTTTCAGATAATATAATTTAAGATTTTATTTAAATACTGTTATATTAAATAAATATTACTGTTGAATTGCAGCTTAGGGGCTACTATAGCTTTCCTTGATAGGAGTGCCATCACTGTGCTTGCTTTTATGTTTCTCGGAAAGGGTATTTGGATGAAAGTAAGGAAATAAAATCTCTTTTTGCTCTCATGTGTGCTGTCTAACATTTCATGGCTCAGGGTTCACCTGTTTTCTAGCATGTAAAAGGTTTAGTGATTAGCCCTGCACTCTGAATTTATAAAGCTACAATATTTTTTAAAATATTGAGCAAAAAATACATTGAAAAACCCCAATTGTGAAGCAATGTGATAGTTGGGCTATATAAGCTAATTTTCCTACTTTAGAGGGTGTGTGCCCTATGCTCATGGTTGTCAGTTCAGTGATCAGCAGGTGACCCCCAGGAAGCTTGTCAGGTGTCACTCAACAAGGCTGTAAATAAAAGCACCAGCCTGACCAATTCTTAGACACTTGGTGACTTCTTTCCTATTTCATTTCTATGTAATTTTTTTACCTAATTATCAGTTTTCTTTATAGTTCATATACTCATTTCCCTTTACAATATTGCATGCTCTATCAGTTAAATGACTTAACTAGATTAGCTATTAAGAAAAATTAAAATCTGCCAAAATGTAGGCATAAAATAACTGACTCCTAATTGTGTACCAGATCCATATTTGAAAGGACAGAAATGTCTCACAAGATAGTAAATCAGGTATAAAATACTAAAAGTGAGTTTTAACCTTACAAATTGTTTTGAAGTGCTGAGATTGAAGACTGGGTTTCAGGTTTTCTGTCAGGTGCTCTAGCACTGGTGTCTGGGATGTTAGAATATCTGTAGGCAGGCTGGTTTCTCCTTTTTGTCCTTTAGACTAAGGATTGGCTGACTTATATTACCAGTTCCATATAATTTGCATTATAGGCAGAATACGTAAAATTCCAGCGTTAGTGTGAAAACCAGTACTCTGATGAAAGTAACATTTGATATATATATTCAGATAATTTGATATTATGTAGGTAAAGTATTTGTGTGATTGAACTGAATGTAAAATGTTTTATTCAGATACCATGGATAAAAGCTGGGTGTTGTGACACATGGCTGCAATCAGGGTACTTAGAAAACCCAGGCAGGAGGATAGCTGCAAGTTGGAGGTCAGACTGGTCTACATAGCAAGTTCCGGACTTGTTAGGTCTCTGTACTGAGATCTTCTTTATCCTGACTGCACAGACAGAAGAATCACTATCAAAAGAATCTATATCAAAGTGATATAGATACAGAGAATCACTTTGAATTTAGTTGCAACATTTTTGTTGAAATTTCATTTGAGGGACTACAGACTAAGTTAACTTAGGGGTTAACAGCACTGGCTGCTCTCCCCATCACCCAGGTGGCAGTAATTGAAGTTACTGTTTGTAACTCCAGTTCCAGGGGATCTAACACCCTCACATGCAGGCAAAACACAAACACACATAAATTAAAAATAAATAAGTTATAAAAATTTTTGAAGATTTCATCTAATATATATTTTTATATTTTGTAAGCTAAGGTAGATCAATGCTTTTGGTAAATGGAGAGCCATAATGTGGAGTTTTATTAGAGACAAGAAGTCTACTTGTCATATAATGTACCTTATATAACACATATACATACGGTGTATCTAATTTAACTATACCTGATTGTTACCCAAGCAGAGAAATTTCTTGGAAAAACTTCAAATAAAAATCTGACATCAGAGCAGATCCTCAATACGTGCCTTTTGATGATGATACAGGCCGGTGTTTCGTCCAGACTGTTGGTTTGTGATTTATGTCTGAATAAATAATTAACAAAGATATATTCTACAATTTCATAAATCCTCATATGTAAAATAAAATGGGAATGCTACTGACACAATCTGTTTGTGAAGTGATCAAGTAATCAAGGTCTGAGGTAATCAAGTACTCAATTACTGCATTTCCTTATGTAGCTTCAGAATAAATTCTGAAAGTGTTACTGGGTTCACTGGTGCTTCATAATTCAGCACAAAGGGGAAATACAAGCCTCATTTTTTTAATAATAAAAACCTGGTAACAAAATGTGTGCATGTTTTATGTGTATATGTATGTTGTATTGCCAGATATAGCTGTAAAGCTACATTATTTCCAACATGCACTTTGTTGGGGATCTGTTGAGTGCTCACTGTGTGCCAGGCACCCCCCTGTCTGATCCATGAGTGGTGAGTGTGCGGGCAGGCCACCACACGTTGGGTCTTTCTACCACTGCTTAGCTCTCCACTCTTGAACAACTTTATATAAACTGTGCCTCAAGTTTATCCCCTGTAGAACATTGCTAAGATGTTAGCCACAAAGGATTGTTGAGACCAAGTGAGCTATTTATTGCAGACAAAGCAGCAGATGCGGAGCATAGAAAGAGCGCAGCAGGGGTTAATGCAGGTTCATCTCCTGTCTTCATAGATGACTGTCAGGACAGACAGCTTGAGTAAAGTCATATCAAACCACAGTGGCATGATGTGCTCTGACCCTTGCCTGCTTCACAAAGGGACAATGGGGTGTGAGAGTGGATGGTCCTCGTTATGGTGAAGGCTTTGTTTAAGATTCGGATCAAGTGGTGTGGAGGTCTAACAAAAGGAGGAACATCTCTGCCTGCAGCAGTCTCATGGCCTCTCAACCACTGCTGGATAGAAGGTGGAATTTCAGGACTGGGCGGGGCCTGACTGCTCATGCCGAGAGCACAGATGAAGGGAACAGCATGGCTTCTGCGGTGACCTCTGAGGGGCCCTCCGTGCAGTCCACTCTAAGGTAAATTAGACAAAGTCTGGGCTGATGTAACCTTCAGGACATGCCTGTTGGAGCTTGCTGTAGTGGGGTACACTGAATTCTGGTGGGGCGGTCAGTGTGGTGACTGGAGTGTGGGATCCTTTATGTGAAGTTTTACTCAGCCCAGCTCTGCTTGTCAGAGTGTGTGAGTAAATATTGTTAATTATTTTCTAATATATATTACAACTCAGAATCACCAGAAATGTTTATTAGTAAGCATTTTTCTTTGTCACTTAAAACCATACCTTTATTGGCTTCTGTTCTATGCTTGCATGAGTTACTGTCTATCTGGGCCAGGAGTCATTTTGATATTTTTATGGATATGTAATATATGTATCTTTGTCCAAGATCTTTCCCTCCACTTTCTCGCCTGCACTGTCTCTTAAGTATGTTGCAGAAATAGCAGAGAAAGTCTTCCTGTCTCCTAGCCCTGCCATGGTCTTTGCTCCCTCCTGGAATGGAAAACAGCTAACCATTAGTGTAGCAACCATCTTTTCTCTTTATAGTAGAAATGCAAGAATCTGACTCACAATGAAGAACTGGGGCATCTCTCTGTTTCTAGCTGTGACTTTGTCTCTGTCTTTGCCCCACCCCATTTCTCCCAGAGAAGCCCATTATAGTTGGGATGACTAGAAGTCCTGATTAAGGTGGCAGCTCCTGTGGTATGATGAGGGCCTTATTGCTGACCTGTGGGAGGCCAGAGGGAAAAGGGACCAAGCTGCCCCAAGTCCCTTGATGGCATTACTACATTCATGAGGGTTCTGCCTAGTGCCCAACCCTTCTAAAGACCCTTCTTTTCAACCATGTGACATTCCTGATTAAGTTTTCAGTGCTTGAATTTTGGAGAAACATTCAGAGTGTAAACTTGACGTGATCACTGAGTCAGATACTTAGGGGGATTCCAAAGGAACTGCTTTTAAAAGTAGAAAACCTTCCTGATGAAGTTGGATTGAGGTCCCGCTGTATACAACTCACTGCCTCCCAATAAGAATGGCTTGAACAGCTGGATTCGTGTATTATTAGGGACCTAAATTCTCATCTGACTGCACTGCTAGCCTCAGCCTCACAAAGTGTACTTCACAGTCCATAGCGGCTGCCGGAGCCCCACAGTCTTACCTCTGATTAAAACCAGCAAAAGAAACAGTAAAGGACAAAGGGATGCCTGTGTCCTTTAAGGCATTTCCAGAGAGTCCCTAATGTTTCTGCTTACGGTTACTGACTAGAACCTATTTGCAAAACGTTTTTAAGCTGCAAGGGAAGTTGAAAAGTGAAATCTTCAGCATTGCTACCCCAAATAAAACTGAGTGATGAAAATGCCCTGAGAACAGTAGCAGTGTTTGCAGTCTTTGTACAAATGCTGAAGATTACTTTAGATGAATACAGTGGATTTTACCACAGTCAAACCAATAGAGCAGGCTGGGGATGTGACTGAGTTGGTATAGTGCTTGCCTAGCATAGAAGACCCTGATTTGATCGCTGGCACTACATAAGCCTGTGCCAGCAAACACTAATCCCAATCTCATCTGTGTAGATGGCAGGAGGATCAGAAGTTCGAAGTCATCCTCAGCCAGTCAGTTGACCACCTTGGGGGTATCTGCTTTCCTTCCACCTTACTTTTTGAGACAGTGTCACTGAATCTGTGGTCCCCTGGTTTACCAGCCCTGCCTCTGCCTCCACAGATCTGTGGCTATTTTTTTTTTAACATGAGCATTCAGTGGGGTGAAAGAAAGTGAACTGTCCCATGAACACCACCAAGTGTACAAGCATCCATCTTTATCTCTTCTGCCATGTATCCGCTTCAGATTTTTGGCAGATGACATAAGCATGGTGCTTTGGAGGACTGAATTATACTCTGGGGGATGGTGGCACATTAGGGTCCCATCTTTTTTTATTATGTGATGTATGTAGGTATGTGCATGTGAGTGCAGTGCCCATACAGGCCAGCAGGGGAGCATCATCTCCCCTGACTGTTGTGAGCTGCCTGGAGTGGATGCTGGGAACTGAACTTGGGTGCCCTGGAAGAGCATTGAATGCACTTAATCACCACCTCTCCAGCTCCACACTCAGTATGTCTAGTTTGTGGGGGAAATTTGGGGAGGCCTGGCTGTGGGTCAGCTGTTGTGGGAATAGGTTCTAGAGTCCACAGGGCTGGATCCTTGTCTTATCACCAGCCAACAAAGGAAGCTGTCAAGTGTCTTCCTATGTCTGCCACAGTTGTCTTAATTCTGGAAAGGAGGAACTGAATGACATCACTAAATTTAGGCTTATTTTAAGGATCCACTGAAGTCGTCTGTGTGATGTATTTGCATTAGTGCCCCTCGCCTTCGGAGAGGCAAGCATCAGCTGTAGCAATTCTGTGCTGTGACAGGAAGTCCAGTAGGAAGTGGCTGCAAGAAGATTGCAGCTCCAGCATTTGTTGCAAACTCCTTTGCTCACATATGTTACAAGATTTTATTTCATCCTCAAGTGGATACCTTCCTTTTTGAGACAAGCTTTTGTTGCATAGGCCTTGAACTCATGCTCCAAATGCTTTGCTTTAGGTTTTCATCTATGTTGGTCCAATGTGACATGTGACAACTGCAAACCAGGCACTGTGAAGTGAAGTGAATTGTGCACGCACACAAAGATCAATCCCCAAACAGTGTATTCCCACTCCTCGTGTATGTTAGCATCGTCCTGTTTGGTCCTGATCGTCCCCCTGTCTGTTTCTAAAAGCTGAAATAAAGGGTTTAAGACCATAAATCTAACAGAGAGATGTGATATGTCTGGATGTAGAATTCTTGGGTCTGCTGTTCTCTCTTGCGAGCCCCTGCCCCACTCTCCTCACTATCTGTGTCTAACTTGCTGTGCGTATCACTTTCTTTCCCAGTCTGTTTATGACTGGCCAGCTGCAGTCTCTAGTGAATCTGGAGTGAGAAGTTAAACTGAACTTGGCCTCAAGGTCTTGCACTATGCAGAAGTGTTGGTCTGATGGGCGAGACACCTGGGGTTGAGGCTGTAGCCTATGTGTCCTATGGATCTCTTCTTTCTGGAGCCCCACATCTTAAGACATGGCATTATCACATGGCTGATGACAGCCCATTATTGTATGTAGTTCTCTCAGGTGTTTTAGCCACATGGACCTAAAGCCTGGGACTGTCTTCACCATCTCTGCCACCTGCTGCCCAGCAGCCTGTGTTGTGATTGTTCTTACTTCACCTCCCTGTCTTCAGCCCTCCTCAAGTCTCTTCTCTCCTGAGCTCGGAGGTAATGAAACTCACAACTCCCTAGCTGCTGTCCTAAACCCTTAAGCCACTCTACCCTGCACACCTGCTTTACAGAGTGGCAGCTGCAGCCCTATGGGGATGTAGACTTAAGGAAATATGATTTGTGCTGAAAGCATAAAATGCATGATAGAATTTGAAAATTAAGCCCAAAACAATGAAAAGTGTTTTACTAATATTTATAGCAATCATGTAATGTTTTGGAAGTATGTGCTTAATAAAAATGTATCCTTTCTAAAAATGTGACTACTAAGAAGTTTAATATTGCGTATGTGCGTGGTATATTTTCCTCAATGGAGATGGAACAGAGGATGACAAAGGGCAGGACATTTCTTTCAACATTTCTTGCCACAAATTGTGGCAATTTGTGGCACATATTAAGCCCTCAAGAAGAGTTTAATTTAGTAGATAAAATCTGAGATTGGACATTTCACAGCTTAATCACAGCATGTTGAATATTTCTAAAGTAGTTTTTATTTTATGTCTTTAAAATTAAATTTGTTCTTAGACAGTTTCTTACATTTAGCATAAAGCAGTTAGATTTTAATTTTATAGGACACAGTTAAGCTATTTCAAAAAGTAAGTGGTAAAATGACTAAACATTGATAAGACATGGGAATTACAGTTTGAATAGTCACCCAGGGATTGTTGATTATCAGCTCTGTGCAGCCAGGAAACAATCTGAAGCAAACATGAGAAAGTTAAGGTCTGCTTGCTCTGGAGGGATTGCAACAAGTACCATGCCACTCTGTTCTCTGTGTCGGTCCCTGCCCACAGTGGTTGGTATTGCCAACCTGACTGGCTCTAGAATGACCCGGAGGTCATCCTCGGGCATGTCTGTGAAGAGTCTGGACTGGATTAACAGATTGGGGTGCTCACCCTAGCTGAACAGCATCAAATTCCTTGGGTTGGGGTCCTGGGCTGAATAAAAGTTTGAAAGTAATGGTGAACACCAGCTTCCAACTCTGTTTCCTGATTGAATGCTGTGTGATCAGCTGCCTCATTCTCCTGCCATGATGTCATCTCTGTACCCTCAAACTGAACAAGAGAAGCCCACCCTTAAGTTGCTTTTGTTAGGCATTTTGGCACAGTGATGAGAAAAGTAATGCACCCCCCAAATGAGGATTGAACCAAGGCCTTTGTACATGCTGGGTAAGCTCTCTACTACTGAGCTATATTCCCAGTCCTTTTTATTTAGAAGAGGATCTTAGTTGCCTAGATTGTCCTTAAAGTCATAATACTCCTGTGTCAGCTTTCCAAGCAGCTGGGATTACAAATGTGAGCCCCAGAACAGTATATATACATTCATATGAGTAGGCCATATATATGTATGCTTATATTCATATATGTGTGTATGTGTGTGTGTTCATGTCCATGCTGCAGTATGATTACTAGTTAAATACCACTTCCTCCTGCTCTCTAATACAACTAGGAGTTGAATCTATGAACTCTTGTAATCTGAGGCCTGGAAAACCACCTTCGTGGAATCAATGCTACCTGTAACTACAATTCCAAGCAGTGGTTATTGGAAATACTTGTTCCTGTATTCTCTTCTAAGGAAGAACTGGAATGTCACTCACTGTTCACATGGCAGATGGTCCTGTTGGCCTCACAGGCCAGTAACTAAGGCTTTATGGTTTGAGTGTGAACACTTGATCCCCGATAATGGGGCTTTGGGGGGGATGTTGAGACTGTTTAGGAGGTGGAATGGATTTCTAGGGGGCTGGTGTCGAGGATGATAGGCTTTCCCACCTCTCTCCTGGCCCTCTGCTTCCTAATCACTGTTATACTATATCCAGATACCTCACTATCAATACCACAGCCCTGGGGGGAGCCACACCCAAAGCCAGGCCTTCCCCTTCACGGTGGTCTCTGCTGTCATACCCAGAGCCAGAGGAGATTCTTTTTCCTTTGTTCTTGGCTAGGTTTTTGGTCATGACAATGGAAAAAGTAACAAACACGGATCATTATCCATTTTATAGTTCAGAAAACTAAGTGTACCAGTGAGTAGACATCCATTGGAGCTACCAACCTTGAGTGTTACTTCAAGGAGCAGGTATGCTTGTTCTTTAGCAAGTAAACATGGTGAGTGTCGAGGGGACCTGAGACACTGAGATGGCAAGAGGGTAGGTTTGACATTCACTCAAAGTCACAGAAACACTAGGACCAGTTGTGCCTGCAATCCTACCTGTCCTGTGCCCTCCCTCCAGCAATAGGCAAGGTCAGTGTGAGCTCTGAGGACCACCAGTGGAAGTATGCATCTGCTCTTGAGACTAAAGCAATAGGCAAGGTCAGTGTGGGCTCTGAGGACCACCGGTGGAAGTATGCATCTGCTCTTGAGACTAAAGTCCTTCATGTGGAAACTAGGTCTTTCAAGCTCTCCCAGATAGAAAGACAATATCTGTGCTAATTCCCACCCAGTAGGTGTGTGGGGCCATGCTGCTCACTGGGTCAACATGGTGGCCTAGACAGTCACACAGGATAGGGTGAGGATGTGCATGCCTCCCACCCACCCCCACGGCAGTCACTGCAAGGCCACCCCAACAAAGAGACCTCTCCTTTTAACGCTGGCCCAATGTATCTCTTATCATTCTTTTTGTTCAGAAATTTCTTTCCTTGGGAGATGTGATTTGGACAAGTTCGCAACAATCCCTACACACCCAGGACCTAGACAAAACAGTCTGTGATGTCATGCACTCCTTCAGCAGTTCCCAGGCTCTCCCCATTTGTCTAGGAAGCTCTCCCACAAGCTCCTGGACTATAAAGGTATTGGTTCTGTTCTTATTTACAGAGGTCTCATTGGGACTGATACGGAGGTATCAGTGAACAGATCCCCACCCATTCATCCTACTCTAGCTTGCTCACAGAATGTAAAGAAGGAGTTGAAGGGAGTCCAACAATCTTTTCCTTCCATGGAGTGTAGGACAGGCATGGAACCCAGACCCTGGCTGTGCCTTTCCTCAAAAGGAAGTCTTTGTAGAGTCCAGTGGAGTCTCCTGAAGACCTCCAGCACAGTTGTTCAGAATCTACCCAGCATCTATCTAGCCCAACCTAGCCCTCCAAGCCTAATCCTCACAGTTTCCTGTCTCAAAAAAGTTAGACCTTTTTCATGTGCTCTGAGGTTGTCCTGTAGTGGGTAGAAGACATTTCAGTGTAAGGAATGATGTGCCGGACAGTTCCCACAAGCCAGGAGCTCAGGTTGGTTCTGCTATAGTGAGATTGCTAACTATAACCAGCATCCCCTATATGTTGAAGCCCCAATTCTCAAATCCTTCAGCACATGCTGAATCTGGAGATGGCCTTTCCAGGGATTAAATAAGGTTATCAAGGTGCCCATAAACCAGTCAAACTAGTCAGAGGGAAGCCCATAGGAAGACAGGGAGAAGGTGGCAACCACCCCTGAATTGAAAGGGCCCAGGAGAAACCAGTCCTACAGAGAGCTTGGGCTCAGACTTCCATCGTCTAATACAAATGACTCCTCGATTCTCCCAAACTTTGATACTTTCTTGCAGCAACTGGAGCAAGCTAGTCCAGAGATCAAGATGCCCCACTCAGGGAAAGGGAGTTGTTCACAAAATATGTGAGCATCCCTGCAGACACTCTGCACCTGCTGCTTCTGAAGACTGCTGTGACCCTGTGGGGCTGGCAAGGTCCCTCTACTCTCTATCTGCCAGACTCTGTTTATGCTGGGATTTTAGTCCAAGCTCCAATCAATAACAGGTGGGCCAAGTCCATGCGGAGCCTGTGCCAGCCAGACATGGATGGAGGCAGCCTAGATGCTTTCAGACCTCACCCATCTGAAAATTGCCAAGGTCTGTATATGCCTTTTGTCACTGACATTCTGAAAGCAGCTAGGTCTTCGCCTATCTGTCTAGACATCTGAAATCTGTTATTGGAGAAACGCAGCTGTTCTTGGAGCAACATAGAGGGAAGAGCCAAGTTAAGTTCTTTTTGAATTATTAATTCATTAGATACACTGTTACTGTCTTATTCTGAATAATTAAGAAAGATTGATGCTGCCTAAACTCTGGCGCAACCTTTTCTTCTAATGTACTTCCCTTTGGACCACTCCTGTCTGTCTCTCAAAACCCATCTCAAGGGTCATTCTCCACAAAGGCTTCTTGTCACCCCTCCCAAGCTCAGCAGAGCTCCCCTTCATTATCAGTAACTCTTAATCTTATGATGGGGTTCTCACAGACCAAACTCTTGTGTCCACCCTAGAATTCCCATACTGAAGTCCTAACTCCCAATCCAGTTATATTTGAAGGTGTGTTTGAGAATTAAATGTCAGTCTTAAACCGTTGTCTAAGAACAACAGTTCTCAACCTTCCTAATGCTGCAACCCTTTAATACATGTTGTGGTGACCCCCAACCATAAAATTATTTCATTGCTACTTCATGTCTATAATTTTGCTACTGTTATGAATCATAATGCAAATATCTGATATACAGGATATCAGCAAAAGGGTCGTGACCCACAGCTTGAGAACGACTGGTCTAGGAGTGTGGTGGCTAATTTTATGTCAACTTGACACAAGCTATAGGTATCAGACAGGAGGGAGCCTCAATTGAGAAAATGCCTCCTTAACATTGGGTTGTACACAAATCCGTAGGGTATTTTCCTAATTAGAGATTGATTTGGGAGGGCCCAGCCCATTGTGGGCTAGTGGTCCTGGCCGCTATAATAAGGCAGTCTGAGGAAGCCACGAGGAATAAACCAGTAAACAACACTCCTCTGTGGCCTCTGCATCCAGGTTCCAGCCCTGTGTGTGTCTCTCCTATCCTGACCTCCCTTGATGATGAACAGCAATGTAGAGGTGTAAGGCAAATAAACCCTTTAACCGTCCCAATTTGCTTGTGATCATAGTAAGACACATGTATGGTACCAGGATAGTTGGTATTGCCGACAGACCTGAGCCATATTGTTTTGGGGGTTGGGGAGGACTATGGAAGGACTTTGGAACTTTGAGCTAGGGAAGCCACTGAGTGTTGAGAGCTCAGTGGGATGTTCATTGGCACTTGGAAGATAAGAACGTTGAGAGCAGGGAAGACAATGGAGGTTTGCCTTGCGAAGGTTCAGAGGGAAGCAAAGACTCTGCTGGCTCATTTGTGTGAAGAATCTGTGGTGTCTGGTTATCTGGGGTTGAAAAGTCAGCTGTGATTAACAAGAGACCAGCACCATTGATGTGAAACCTTTGCATTACTGGGACAGTTGATGCTGGCCAGCTGGAGCTGAGAAATTAGCAGTGATTAAGAAGAAACCAGCATCGTTGAGGGAAAATCTTCTGGAAATATTTCCTGAGAGTCAGCACATGAGAGCCGTATTCCAGAGGTGACCAAGGTTGTACCTAAGGCTGGCAGCCGAACTTTAGCGCGTAAGAGTCGCCAGGTGGTACTGGTTTTGAAATCATAACTGTGTCATGGACAACAGCCGGGGCTTGGCACCGGGAGAGCCCAGGAGAAGCCATTGCTGAAAGTGCAGCTCAGTTGCAGCAGAAGACCCACATTTTGGAGATGGCCACCAAGAGCAGCGGCCGCTGTGGAGTGGAATCCGCGGGAGTCTAGAAGACAGCCGTGTGTGCTGGGGCAGCGCTGGAGGAGTGACCCAAGCCCTTGGAGGAGCCCAGAAGATCGTGAGTGCATCCCAGACACTAGACATTGAGTTATTTACATAGTTGGAGTGTGGTTTTGCTTTGATCTGATTATGATTGTGCCCTGGTCCTTCCCTCTTGAAGTAAGAAGTATTTAATTCACTTCTGATTTTACAGAAACTAATAGTTGAGACTGAATTTTAAGAGAGAGTTTAGTCTTTAAAAAAAAAAGATTTTGGATTCTTTGTTTTGTTTTGTTTGTTTGTTTGTTTTTTGTTTTTAGTCCTTTTTTTCTGACATTGAGTGACAATCCCTATATTTTACAAAGAAACAATCCACACAGGTGCTTAGGCGAATGGCATGGCTAAGGTCAGAAGAGCAGAGCTCTGTCTGGAACCCTGAGTTTTCTTTTTTTTTTTAAATTTATTTAAACATTTTTCCAAACTCCCTCCCCTCCCTCTCCCTCCACAGACCTTCCCATCCCACCCCCTCCAATCCTAAGAGAGGGCCATGCACCCTGCCCTTACTACATCTAGGTTGAGTAAGGTTTACATCCACAGGGAATAGGATCCCTAGAAACCGGTACATGCAGTAGAGACAAATTCCAGTGTCACTATCAGTGGCCCCTCAGTCTGCCCCAACTGTCAACTCCTTTCAAAGGGGCTTGGTTGTTCCCATGCTCGTTCACTCCCAGTCCAGTTGGAGTTGGTGAGCTACCATTAGCTCAAGCAAACTGTCTCAGTGGATGATCCCCTCATGGTCTTGAATTCCTTGCTCATACTCTCACTCCTTCCACTCTTCAGCTGGATCTTGGGAGCTCAGTCCAGTGTCTGATGTGGGTCATTGCCTCAAGACTTTGGATTCTTAAGGAGACTAAGTTTTTAAGTTTTGGAGTTTAAAGATTGGAACTTTTAAAGTTTATTAAATGCTTTATATTGTGATATTTAAACTGATGTGTTATCTTGGGGATGAATAAGAAAGGAAAGGTTGTGGCTTAACTGTGATGTGTTTGTGTGTCAGGTTGTCAAGGGGTTAGTTGTGCTGGCTTGTTCTATGCCAACTCGACACAAACTGTAGTTATCAGTTCACTTAGACAAGGAGTAAGGGGGCTGCAGAGCTCTCTGTGTCTGCAGGCTGGCATGTATGGCATTACCTCACCTTTGTCCTCGACTCCAGCTTCCTAGAGCTGTCTGTGGTGGAATTGCCCATGGGGTACTTCATCGCAATAGCAGAACTGACTAGAAGGCAGGTGATGTCCCTCACCTTACAGAAGGGGCTCCTGGAGGAAGGGGCCTCTCAGCTCCTGGTGAGATTTCCCTGGATGGAAATTCCACATGGTGGAATTCCCCTGGGCATGAGCTGAGCTGGGGTGCGGCCAGGGTGACCCAGGAAAGACTGGAAACCCTGGGGTCAGGCCTTTCTGATGTGTCTCCTGTCACCTGACCTGCCCCCTCCCCAAAAGTTCTACAGACCACTTCTCCTTTCCCCTAAAGAAGCCTAGACTTGGAAGGGTCCTGTCTTCTAGGTGTACAAGAAGGAGGGGATGTTGTGCAGGTCTTGTAGATTCCCTCCATCCGACCTTGACTCAATCACATTCCAGTGTAACAGAAACCCGAGGGATTCCCCACAGTCTTTGGGACTGCATTCTCTATGGCTCCGGTGTCCATAAATCTGTCATTGAGTAAATTCATTATACTTTTGTCTTGCCAATCTGTAATCTGTCTGCTGGAGGAATGTTGGTCAGGCCCTTTGTGCCGGGTGAGGAAAAGGCTCCCACCTGCCTGCCTTGGTCTTTGTTTACCCTTAGGTAGGTGCTGTCTTTCACCTCAGAAGAGTGGAAGCAGCAGGTCAGAGCTCTTGGCCACGTGCTTTCAGGCAGGTGGGAAGCCCGTGTTTATTATCTCACAAGCAGACTATAGCAGCTTCCGGGGAATCAGTCTTTGCTGCTTCCCCTTAAAGCCTGTTCTGTGACAGATCCCTCAGGCCCAGGCCTGCCCAGCTGCTCACACCGGTGTCCCCAGTCAGAATTCACAGTAACAGGCACAGAAAGTCAGTCCCCCATGTCGTCCTGTCCCCCCCCCCGTCCGTCCGTCCCCCTCCCCCCCCCCCCGCAGTGAATAAAGTGACACCTCCCCCTCCCCGCCCTCCCTGGGGCTGCCACCAGAGGACCAGCTGGTATTGAAGGATTTACAGCCAACCCTAGTAAACACGGCAAGCGAGCCACTCTTGGCCTTCTCTGGGGAATGGCCTCTTTGTGGATGCAGAAGCAGTAACCAGCTCTCACTTCCTGAGGGGGACAGCAGCCAGTTGCACAGAGAAAGAGAAAGGCAAAACGACCCGGGATATCAAGCAGGGAAGCTGGAGAGTAGGGTCAGAATGGTGGAGGACCAGGCAGCTCCATGAAGGAGGGGCTGCCCTGGCTGCCAGAGCTCCACTGGGACTACTCCAAGACTGGCTTTGGGGTTCAGGACGTTCGTCTTCTCCGCCCTGTTCATTTTGTAAGCCTGCTCTACTTTTAGGCTTCCCTTCTAGTTCCCCAGTTGAAGTGGGACACCAACTGGGGATTTGGCACCACCTAGTGGTCAGGGAAAGAAAAACCGCCAGTTAAGTTTTTGATAGCTCTGAATCCAAGTCCTGAAAACAGCAGCTTAAACGCAAAGATGAAAATAATGCAAAGCAGAAAGAACAGCAGACCCTGAGAACCTCGCCACCATATTCACAATGGTGATCCCTCCCCTTTGGTGGGCACCTTTGTGGGGAGGGGGCAGCTCTGTCCATCCAGCCAATTCTTCTTAGTTTTCTGTTTGTTTGTTTGGATGGTTAAAATTTTGTTATGTAAAGCAGTTTCTGTGCTTCATAGTGCTGAGAATGTGCTGCCATACCAGCTTGGCCCATCCTTTTAAAGAAGCTCTGAGTAGTATTTGCTCTGTTTTCTCAGGATGATTTGCGCTATCTCTCACATACGCATGCCTGCATCACCCAGTCCTTTACTTTTCATCAGCTTTGCTCCTGGTAAGAGAAACTCCCCGAGTCAGTGTACACATCCCTGGCAGCTAGAAAAGGATGGTGCCTGGTCACCCGATGGTTGAGTTTCCCTGGTCCATTAGTTTGGTGCATGAGCCAGCAGCTGAAGACCATAACCTTGCCTTCCTTCTTCAAGTGTTTCTGACAGAGGGGGTGACTGACTGTGGGAATGAGGTCCACTAGGGATGGGAAAGGGTCCTCCTATCAGAATCAAATACATCCACAAACTCACACATCAGTAACTTGAGTCTAGTTCTTCTAATTCATATACAAAGACTACCCTTTGGAGAACCCAAGATTACTCTTCTGAGGACACGTGATACAGAGATCTTTACACAATTATTGTGCGTCAAAAAAGGTATCTGTGCTATCTGATTGGGAACCAGATGAAAGAGAGTCATAAGAGACTAGCTAGGTGGACAGTTTCCAAGAACTGCAATAGAGGGGGACTCGCAGAGCTCAGCATGGAGTCCTGTGGCATGTGGGGGTACAGAAGCCACAGATGTGAAAGACATGCCTCGCAGAAATTTATTCCTCTGGTGATCATCCTTTGGGCACCATAGAATGGTAAAGATTGCATGAAACAAGGTCTTCAGAAGGCCCAAGGGAAGAAGTCTGTTCTGGCATGTTGCCAGAAGGTGATGAAAGTCCCCTGCAAACAGAAAGTCCCATGTGTCACCTCAGCCAACGGAGTGTGATTCTAGGGATTTCTGTGAAAAATGTGTTCCCTCTTGCTGTTAGTATCTGGAGACAGCGTAACTCATTCAAAGATGCTCAAGGAACTGAAAGTCGACCTTACGCAGCAGCATTTTCCTATATAGGAAGTGCCACTGTAGACTCAGTTCAGGGACTCTTTCCTTGGCAATACATAAGGAAATGTGCAGACCCTCCCTAGAGGGTACCCATGACAAACCAAAGAGCTATTTCCCCAAAGTCCAGCTTGGGGAACCTATGAGATTATGGCCTTACTTACAGAGATGGGTGAGGAGTTGGTGGCAGGAGCCCCATCTTGGGCAGGGATGGGGGTGTCTCTTGGCATGTGGTCACATCTGCTCTGTTGACGAAGATGGCTGTAGTGCTCTACAAGACAAAACACAGGAAGTAGTTTTTAACTTTTTTCTTTTCATTAACCCTCTTGAAAAATAACAAGAAAATGAGTGAAAGGAAATTTACAGCTCAAGGAGCTGTTTGACTGCACAACCTCCCCCGGGACAGGGCGGGCGCACTGATTCTGTGGCTGTGTGTGGAACTGGTAGAGAATGCCCTTCCCGGGACTGAATGGGACGAATGAGGCGCATTTTCCATCTGTGATGTCTACGATGCTGTGAGAACAGTTCTCGCTGGCCTCTGACCATGTTTAGGTGACAGTTTTCTTCCACCATGGAAAAACCCCAGTGAGTGCAGGGATCCCACCATGGAACCCTGTACACCTCATGACTGTCAGATGCATTTCCTAGTCTATGTCCCTAAGGAGTTCATCCTCAAAATATGAGAATTGATATCATATAACTAGAATTTTCCCCAGCCATGGCCATGCAATGTGAGCTGGAATCCTTGTTCATGTGGTTCCTACCCGCTGACGTATCAGTCCTATTGTTCAGAGAACAACAGAAATTTGCCTTTGCATAAGCAGCATGCCATAGTCCAAGCACCTAGTTCTGCATACTGTGTACAAACTGAGAGCTTATGCCGGGCCTGGTGCATGTCTGCAGTCACAGCTCTTAGTGGGGTCCAAAGCCAGACCGAACTACGAGAGACCCTGTTTTAAAAAAAAATGGAGGTTTGCTCAGTAAGTAGCATGCTTATCATAAAAATATAAGGGCAGAATCCAGACCCCCAGAACTCACATAAAATCTGGGTGACTGTGGAAGCCCCCTGTAATACCAGCAATGGTAGCAGAGACAGGGAATTCCTACAGCAAGCAGGCTTGTCGGGGTGTCAGAAATGGTAAGTTCTGGTCTAGATTCAATGAAAGCTCCTGCCTCAGTTTACAAGGTGGAGAGCGATTGAGGAAGGTACCCAGAATCAACCCTGGCCTCCACACACACGCACTCCCCTACATACCTGTGAACATCCATACACATGTGCAAGAACGCCACACCCGTACGCAGAAAACACAGAACTCAAGCCAAAAATCCTGCCAACAGTGACCTCAAGAAAGTTGTTCTTTTCCATCCACTGTATATTTGTACAAAATGAGATTTTAAAAAAACCTTAGTTTAGGTGATACATGTATGCATATATAAAATGAAAAATCTCAGTATGTGGGAGGGAACATAGGATGACATATTGGTGACATCGATGTTGCAAAGGGATTGATGAAGTTGTAAGGACCAACTTTTAGAACATTGTGAATATATGGCAAATTCTCTTTTTGTTTTAGAATTTTATATCTTATTGTGTGTGTGTTTTGTCTGCATGTATGTATGTGTAACGCGTGTCCCAGGTGACCACAGAGATCACAAGAGTGTGCTACATTCCTTGGAACTGGAGTTACTGGTGCTTGTGAGCCCCTACATGGGTGCTAGGAGTCAAGCCCAGAAACTGCAAGAGCAGCCAGTGTTCTACATCACTGAGCCCCTCCCTGTGTGTTAACAGTGGGCCAGTGGTAGGCAGCACAGTGTGTACACATTAAGTCAATCAGTTTCAGTGAAATCCGTGTGACTTCTGATGTCTGTTACCTTTTAATGGGTAGGAGCTTCTGTGAGTAGGCAGAGACTGCGCTTTCATTTCCCAGCTGCTCAGACAGAAATCACACAGAAACTATGTTAATTACTTAATTGAGATATGGCCAATAGCTTAGGCATATTTCTAGCTAACTCTTGCATCTTAAGTTAACCCATGCCGAGTTCTGGCATGCCCTTCTCCTTTGGCGTCTCTTTGACTCTGCCTACTTTCTCTCTATATCTCTGTTTGGATTTCCCGCCTGTGGTGTGGGAAATCCTTCTGTATATGTGTTGCTTTTCTTGGTTAATGAATAAAGAAAAATTTAGCCCAATGTCTTAGCAGAATAGAGCTAGGCAGGAAAACTAAACTGAATGTTGGGATAAAGAAGGCAGAGTCAGTGAGAAGCCCTGTAGCTGCTGGGGACAGGCACCTGCGCTGGAGCCCACTGAAACTTTTCCGGTAAGCCACGACCTCGTGGTGATGCACAGATTAGTGGAAATGGGTTATTTTAGGATGTAAGTGTAAGCCAGAAGTATGCATAAGCTATTGGCCAAACAGTATTACAAATAATATAGTTTCTAAGTGATTATTTCAGTCTGGCCAGCTGGGAACAAATAAACGGTCTCTTCCAACATGCCTGGCTTTACTCTACTAATCCATTGGCTGAGACAGTTTCTTTAATAACCAATGGTAATAAAACATTCATAGCATACAGAAGGGAATTCCACATCAAGTGTCTTCCCCTATACTAAATGTCATGGATTGTGCTGTATGTATGGGGAAAGAGGCACACTTGGGGTTGGGGTGGGATGGGATGGGGTGTGGCAGGGAAAGTGGGGTAGAATGATATATATGGACTGTGCCTTGTATGTGGGGGAGAGCAAACTTGTGCAACAAAAGCCTGGCATTCATACAAGCCAAACAGACTCATGAGCCTATAGGGTTTGAGCAAGGCAAGCAATGCCTTCTCATTGTACAATATGGAAGCTGCACCCAGTGAGGCAGATGCTCTTCAGGTAGGCTGAGTTCTGGGTGGTGAATATCTGACCCAATTCCACACACATCTGGCAATAGTCTTTGGTCGCAGAAGTAAAACACGCCCCCTCTCCCCCAAAGCAAGACCCTTTAAGACTCAGATCAATATACCTTATGCCAGTAACTCTATGTACAAGGTATTGAAGAAATCTGTTTTAAAATATCAAGTTTATCATCTTGCCTAGGAAGGGAACAGAGGTTTGAAAATAACGGGGCTAGGCTGCAGGGAAGTTAGTGTGTGTGTTTGGCTGTGGCTGACTTTGATGTCTCTAGCTGGCATTCCTTTGGCCTCTGCTTTACAGGCATGTGCAGATGGGAGCTCCCACAGGGCTGGGGTGCTGAGCACTGTGCCTGCAGCTAGTGATCAGGGGTCATGGGAGACTCCATCTCATTGCTCTTTGTAACTTTTCTCCTGTCTGTGACTGTTCTGGTTTCATTATGTTGCTGTGATAAAAACACCCTAACTAAAAGCAGCTTGCGGGAGGAAACAGCTTATCCCCTCTTACAGATCATAGCCTGCCATTGACAAGTCGGGGCAGGAACTCAAGCAGGAGCTTAAAGCAGAAACCACAGTGACAAGGCTCATAGGTATGGGTCCATTCTACCTTGACTAAAGGTCAACACCACGGTGGGACACTGCTTGCTGGCTTGCTGAAGCTCAGGAGCATCTGCCTAGGGCATGGAGCTGCTCACGGTGGGCTGGGCTCTCCTATATCAGTTAACAAAAGAATTCCCCTCCCTTAAGACATGCCCAAAGGCCCATCTGATCCTGGCAGTCCCTCAACTGAGATTCTCTTCTCAGACAACGCTAGACTGTGTCAGGTAGACAGTTAAACTGGGACATCAACGCAAAGGGAGGGTTTGCTCTGGCTCACAGTTTGAGCCATAGTCCGCTGTGGCAGGGAAGTCATGGCGTCAGGTCTGTGAGGCAGCTGGTCCCATTGCATCTGCAGTTGGGAAGCACCTAGGGATGATGCTGGCACTCAGCCTCCATTCTTCTTTCTGTCTGTACCAGGATCCCAGCTCATGGAAGAGGGCCACCCACATTTATGGTGGGTCTTCCCAAGTCATAACTTAAATCTAGAAACTCTTCACAGATACGAAAACCAACCAGCGGATGGTTTTCTAGGTGCTTCCAGACTCTAAGTTGCCGAAGTTGAGAAGTATCAGCCTTGGGAGTGGAGAGGGATTCTGAGTCGTGTCTGGGGAGTGGGTAGCTGGCTCCTATGGGGTAGTGATGGATAGCTGCTGAGGAGCAATCCCCAATGCACTGATGTTTTTACACTAATGCCCTCTGTCTGGAGAGACAATTCAGCACCCAGGTTCAATTCCCGGCACCCGCGTGGCAGCTCACAGCTGTCTGTAGCTCTAGTTCCAGTAGTGTAAATATGCACATGCAGGCAACACGTACATAAAATGAGATTAAATTTAAAAGTCTATCTCTCTACTGCAGTTCATCCACATAACAAACACAGCACAGGGCAAGGATCAGAAAAAGGTGCAGGGCACAGTGCCATGTGGGGACTGTGACTGGGAGCCAGGGGTCCACAAGCCACCCTTTGTAGGCAGTGTTTAGAAGGTTAGAGGAACCAAGAAAAGATTCCTACTTTGTGTTTCCGGAAGAGGATGGCCCTGCTAACACCTTAACTTGGTACTTCTAGTCTCTAGAACTGTGAGACACTAAACACCAGTCTGAAGCCGGTTGTGATACAATGTTTGTTTGGGCAGCCCTAGGGAATGCATATAGATTTTTGGAAAGAATTCTTAATTTAGCAAAGTGTTAAAAACTCTTTCAAGAACAAAATTAAGGGAAGTTAAAATCCTCTTAGTTCTAATGAACAATATCACTCATAGCAAATTTGTTGGGCCAAAGTGAAACCTACTGCCTGCCAAATGCCATTGATTGGGTTTCCAGGTGAAATTCTAAAAACAGCTAAGCACAGGAAAACTCTTGTTGCAGACCTCAATCGTTAAAGTAATAATGGTGTTTGCACACACTTTTCTGGATTGACTGGGAAAGTATTGTTTACTTTCTAAATAGGAGCCATTCCCCCTTAAAATACCTAGGATGCCTTTAAACAGTAAGTAGGCTGATGATTAAAGATTATTACAAATAATAGTGGATGGATATAGATGCATCTATTGACTGTTTACTTCATCTAGAGAAGGAGAAAAGGGGGGAGATCTTGTCATTTGAATTCTAATGTCTTTCTCTGTCCGTCAATTAAGGTCAATAAGTGTCAATCTCAGAGGGAAATATTAGTTATTAAGAGTACCAAAGGCTGAGGTGGATGGTGATGGCGCATGCCTTTAATCCCAGTACTTGGGAAGCAGAGGCAGGCGGATCTCTGTGAGCTCAAGGCCAGCCTGATCTACAAGAGCCAGTTCCAGGACAGGCTCCAAAGCTACAGAAAAACCAGAAAAAAAAGTACCAAAGACTGGCATGGTAGAGCCAGATTTTGATGCCTTTACTCCCAGCACCAGGAAGGCAGAGATAGGTAGGTCTCTGAGTTCTAGGCTAACCTGGTCTACATGGTGCTGGCTTTCTTCCTTTCTCTGTTTAATTATCTGGATCCCCAGCCTATGGAACAGTGTCACCCCCTACTCTTCTCTCTTCTAGACACACCCAAAGGCATGCTTTCCTCATGGTCCCTCAGGAGTTCCTCAAGCCAATCAAGCAAACGATGAGGACTGACCCTCACAAATAGTGAACTTTGAACTCCCAGCTTGCATATAGCGTATGACAGAGAACAGAACACTTCATCTTCAGGTATGGATTTTCCTCTGGAAAGTCCCTTTGTGACCAGCACAATCTCTCCAAGGCACACCCATGTTGTGGCATGCCCCTCCCTCTCTAGGCTCCTCCTGCCTCAGCTTCCTGGTGCTGAGACTGTTGAGAGAGCAGGCCTGCACCCTCCCAGTTTTTGTTAAGGTCAATGATGCTCCATTGCATGGACAGACCTGCAAAGCTTCAGCCATCCCTCCCTGTTGGGCCTTCATTTGCATACGCAGCACCTGTTGAGTGTTGTTTGTTTTCAAGGTCTGATCATTTATTTGTTACTCTTAAAGGATTATTTTTGACCTGACTCATACTTGAAATTGAAACTTTCAGGCACAGGATAGCCTATGCCTCTTGGCAATCTGTTTCTGGTGGTTTTCTTTGTCTTCTTTCATTTTCTTGACCAAAAGATTAGCATATTCTGCAACCTCCTTTGCTTTTCTTAGAGCATTGGTTCCTTAGTCCATTGTTTGTGTTGCAGGACACGTGGGGTAACAAGATGGCTGACTCTTGGGTGCTTTGGTTCTGAGCTTCCTACCTTCTTTTCTTAATGGCTTTCTGAAAATGTATTTGTGGAATCATCTACTTTATAGAGATTGAAAAGGTTTCCCGTTCTGCTAGCTTTTTTTGGGCCCAGCCAATGAAATGCAGTAATATTTGTCAGCCCAGGAATATCATTTTCTCATTTTTTCTTTTCTTTTTCTACAATAATCAAGTTGAGAACACTCAGATTGGCACCTACAATGTGTCTTTGAAAAGACTTGCTCTTCCTCTCCACAGTTCTCCTTGGTCTATAGCCAAGGAGATTAGCCAAGAATGCCCCTCACTGAATAGCAGGAGCATTCTGCCAGGGTCAAGACACCTTACTGCATGTGAAAACCTTGTCATTCCCACCGCTGATTGAAGCGCATAACCCTTCCACTCTTCACCCAGGGCAGCAGCTACTTCTGTGCCATGTGCTTCTAGTGGAAAGTGTGAAGCTTGTGGTCATTGCCCACTCCAGTGAGTTTCTGACAGCTGATGGCTTGGAGGGAGGTGCTCAGCTTCATCTTAACACAGCTGATGGCCTTAGAGGTGCCATGAAAACGCTGTGATGTGTTTCTGAGACCCTGCGCTCCAAGGGGCACCTGGGATATTTCACTCATCGTTCTGCAGCAAGTTCGGTTCTGTTCTGTTTTCGACATAGGGTTTCTCTGTGTAACAGTCCTGACTGTCCTGGAACTTGCTTTGTAGACCAGGCTGGCCTTGAACTCACAGAGATCTGCCTGCCTCTGCTTCCCTCATGCTGGGATTAAAGATGTGCACCACCACCACCTGACTGTGCAGCAAGTTCTTAGTCTAAAGTTGCCATTTAGATGTGATGCCTTCAGCTAGGGGGGCAGGTGGCACACAGCTTTAATCCCAGCACTTTGGAGGAAGAGGCAGGGCCAGCTCTTGAGTGCAAGGCCATGTTGGTCTACAGAGCAAGCTCTAGGACAGCTAGAGCAAGAAACTCTGTCTTGAAGAACAAATAAATAGCCACCCTCATCTACAGCCATACCACCCTGAATATGCCTGATCTCAAAACAATCAATAAACAAACAAATAAATAGATGCAACACCTTCATCCCTAAGAATTATTTTATCTCATGCAGCTAAAAAGAGAAGTCAAGGGAATGCTAAACACTGTTAAAGCCTGAGATCTCTCAGGTGGATGTGATGAGGATGGAGGCAGGGAGTGGGAGGGCACAGAGCAACTAACCTAGCCTAACCAGCTACATTATGTCATTGTCCTTTATGTATCAAATGGGACAGGATTGGGTCAGCATTGTGCCTTAAGACCCCCGTGGAGGGAGGCTCAGATGTTCAGACACGGGTCATGGGATTCCTGGTTACCCTGTCAGGAGCTGGCCCAGGTTTTTCCCTTCTAGGGAAAGAGCCTTGCTGGCCAGCACAGGTTATAGGAGGATGATGGTATCTTGGCTGCATTTGACTCCTGGAAGCTGCTTGCTTCTCCAGGCCAGCCAGCCATCCAAACCTCAGCACAGCATAGAGTAGGTGAAGGCCATTGCTCCCCGCTCAGTCAGGTCCAGGGATTGGGCTGGACTTGCAGTGGCCTCCAGGTCCCCTATTCTTTATGCTTGGGCTGGGATCGGGGTACAGCAGACACCTACCCGTGGGCTGAGATTCTCAGGAAGCTTACTGGACAATGCAGCTTGCATTTCCCTTTCCTTAATTACCCCATTACTCCTGCATGACACTCCTGTGCCAGGCACAACTGCCCTTCCTGCTGTTTATGCCTTTCCCATACTTGTGCTCTAAGTGCCCTCCTACACAGTGTGTGGGAGGTGTGGAATTCCATAAGGTACACTCCCTCCTCTCCGCCCTTCTACTCCACTAGCCCTGAAGCCTCCAGACCAACTCTGGCAGTTACACACATACAAACACACATATTCATACAGTCAAACACAGTCACACTCAGATGTACACTTAGGCACAAATCTACACACTCAAACACCCTCAGATAGACACACACACACACAAATGCAATAATACTGTCAGATTGAACACACCCAGACAGTCGCACATATAGACATATCCCTACATATGCACACATCCATGTATTAAAAAAACCCAAACCCATTCACTCAAATATAGACACATATTACCACAGTCATACCCTCATATACACCCATATCCAGACACTTAAGTATGTTCACACATCTATGAAGCATACATTCATGCACTCATACATGCCCCCCACTCTCATACATTCACACACATGCATAACACAAAACATATTTAAACACACTCCCTGATATATACACATACACAAACACTTGTACACACAACTCAGATACAGAACACAGCAATAACTGTGTCACCAGCTGTGGTATCCCTCAGACCAGTCAAGTGTCATATAAATCAACCTTCTCATTGTAGCAATCCAAAGGGAGCCTTTACCCTTCCGTCACCTACACTCCCCTTTGGGCCTGTTCCCCAGTCTCTGCCCTAGTGGAGATCCAGCCGAGGCTCTTCACCTGTCTACCTGCACTTCCCAACTGCTCAGCAGTCTGCTTCTGCTTTACCCAGAGCTCCTCTGAGGGAGCCCCCATCGGAGAAGTGCCCCCATCCACAGTGCCACCACCTTCCTCCCATTCTAGAGAGGGCTCGGAGTTGGTCAGCTCCAGATGCTCTGGCCAGAGCACCTTGCAGAGATCATCAGCGGCATTGTGTGGTTAGATTGGACAACTTTCCCAGCCCACATAGGATTTCATCTGCCACATTTGGTGCAGCTGCTCCCTTGTACTTCATGACTCTTCAGCGATGCACTCAAGTCTGGTGTCCCATTGCCTAGCCACTCTTATGTTTCATGTGTGGCTTTTCCTCTTCCCAAACTCATTAGGGGCGTGGCCCGTCCCTTGTTACTCAAAGACCTCTGGGCCAGTGAACCCCAGATTTGAATCTCCAGACCCAATTTACCCCTGGAGGATCCCATTGACCCAATCTGATGCCACAATTTCACCCCACTCTAGTAGGCATCCCACAAGGAATGCATTGGATACATGAGAGGTGTTGCTAGTGAATCCTTAGGGATTACACTTCCCAAGTCTTTCTGGATATGGGCGAAGTAATGTGTGGATTCACTAGGGGTGCCTCGTGTAGTGCTTTGTTAATCCCAGGTCATGTGCTGTCTGTGAAAAGGCTAAGTGTACTAAATCATGTATCTATCTGTTACCCCTTTTATCTCAGGGAACCTCTCCAGGAGACACTGTCTTTCCACCTCTGTGCCTACTCGAGAGCCCGAGATACAGCAGGCTTGGGATATGTCTGCTGAGTGACTGTAGTTGCGGTGCCGAGTGGGTGGCTGGAGCTGATCTGATCTGAGACCCAGAACTCTGGTCCTCTGTCTCCGGGGAGACAATAGCATCCTCTGTGTCTCGAGGGTACAAGCTGAGAGATACAGTGGAGTTGTGACCCTTGGCTATGGCTTAGAGTTTCCTTTATAGTCTTTGTCAGCTATGTGGCCTGGTAGCATTTTGATTTACGCTTTCCTGTTGAGGAGCGAGCCATAGTCATGGCTGTAACTGCATTGCACTTGGGACCACCAGATGTTTCAGCTTGGGTAGGCAGATTCCTGGATGAGTTTTAAAGCACCAGGGAAACACGAGAGGTACCAAGAGAAGATGCAGGTACCCGTGGAGAAGAGCGTAGTTATGGGACAAATCTCTGGAGAAGTGAGTCACCAAGACTTGGTGGTAGGGTGGAGCGGTGCTGATTTCCAGGGGAAAGCAGGAGCCTGCAGTTAGGAGAAGGTGCATTTGCATGGCTG
The DNA here is from genome assembly GCA_004026605.1 of Ondatra zibethicus. NCBI lineage: Eukaryota > Metazoa > Chordata > Mammalia > Rodentia > Cricetidae > Ondatra > Ondatra zibethicus. The sequence goes on along the minus strand of PVIU01005736.1, from coordinate 47,311 downwards.
ATGACGGCAACCTTCAGCTTAGGATGGTGGGTGAATCCCACAGGGATCTAAAGAAAATGTTAGCTGTGAACTGAAGATATTAAGACCGAGTGTGGATTCCCTCAAGACAGTGCTTTGGCTTTTATCTCTCATATTTTTGTTTCATTATATACTCCAAGAATACCTCAAATACACGATCCTCCTGCCTTAGCCTTCCAACAGTTGGAAGTGTACAGCATGCCCAAATGAGAAATGTGTCTGGGGAAGCAAGCTTGCTAACTGAGCTATTGTTTCAATGATAGCTCAATCAATACCAACCAGAGTGATTAGGCCTTTGATTGGTAGCCATGACTTAAGCCCAAGGCAGCTACATTTAGTAATTTAACCTTCTTTCCCCCAAACCCATAACCTACTAAAGCTTTAATTGTCCCTATCTCCTCTTTCCTTCCCCCAAGGGGACTGATGAACTCTCCACTTGGCTCAAGCCCACAGCCACCCACATCTTGACCCTGTAAGGTTTTTCCTTGTATATCGTCCCAGGCACGAAACTTGACCACGTGGTGTATTTTCACAGCTCCAATTTTCCATTTTCTCCGCCAAGATGAACTAACAAAGCTTCCAAAACACTTCGCAGAGGCAGCAGCCACACAATGCTGCACCTACAGGCTTCTTGGGGAGACAGGATGCATATTGGGGTGTTGTTCAGGGGGAGGGGGCTGGAAACCTGAGTGTCTGCAGCAGAATTAACACCTCCTTGAGATGCAGCCCCTGTGGAATCAGCTCCGAGTGATTGCTTCCTGTTCCCTCCTGGCACAGAGCATGACTCCAGGCCAGCAATACCTCCCCTCGGAGTTTTTCCAGTTGATGTCACATTTCCTAAGATCTGCCATCGTCCCCCGGCCTACCAGTGCTCCGGTTCTCAAGCTCCATGAGGCAGAGAATTTATTTGGTTTTGTGAGAAAAATTAAAGGCCTGGGTATGAATTGCTGGCAAAACTTCCAGAGACCTGAGGTCTTTGGAGGCTTTTTTTTTTTTTAAATGAAGGCATGTTGGAAAATTAAGTGTCGTAGGTAGCTACCCACCAACAGAGTATGGGCAACTGACGAGAGAACTAAATGTTCAAATCCTTAGAAGGGATCGAGGTCATATTTGTATCTATTCCTGTGTGTGTGTGTTGTGTTCATGTGTGTACAGGTGTATATATGCATGTACATACTTGTGCATGTGGAGGCCAGGGGGCAGCATTACTTGTCATTTCTTGGATGCCATTTATTGCTGTTTTTTGAGACAGAGTCTCTCGTTAGCTTAAACCCGACCAAGTCGGCTAAGCTGTCTGGCTAGTGAGCAGGCAGGATCTATGTCCACCTTTCAGTGCTGGGGATACAAGCATGTGCCACCATTCTCCGCTTTAAAACAAAAGTTCTGGAGGGGGAACTCAGCTTCCTTGACCACCCAAGGAAGGGGTAGATTGGATAGCATTGGAAAATTCTTCTAGCTCAAGGTCAGCGCTTTCCTGACAGTTGTCTCCCCAGCCATGTCCTGGGCTCCTCATTAGCTAAGAGTGGCTGTGAAGATTAGGGGGATACCATGCACAGATGTATGTGTTCTGTTTTGCATAAAGCATCTGGCAGAAGGGACAGATAAAGATAAACTTTCCTCAGTAGGGCAGCCATTTTGTGGCCTCTACCTCTGGTGGCTGGAAGCTGAGCAGTGGCCATACATTGAGTGATTCCCTGAGATCAGTAAAATGTAAGTTCTGCCCTGGAGAAATCAGCTACCTAAAGGGAAAGGAAAGAGTAACAGAGCATGCTCTCTGTGGTAGTGTTTCCACAAGCTCAATCTTTTTTGAAACTAAAAATTCACTGAGAGTTTAATACAGCAAACATCATTTTAGGTGTTTACGTAATCTCAAAGCTACTCTGTGTATTGGCTTCAGGCCTGTTCCGAGGAGACAGAACCAGGGGAACATCACCAGGAGTGGGTAAACTAGCAGGAGGGTGTTCTGACTCCATCCCATTCTTCTTGGAGGTCAAGTGACTCCAGTGACTTTTTATTTCCCATACTGATTTTCTAAGTATTATGTAGTTTTCTTTTTCAAATGGGAACAGTGTCTTCTGTGACATGGCAAAATAGAAATGAAAAATGTCTTGAACATTGAAAGGTATTGCAAAGATGGCATTGCGATAGCATTGCTGCATGGCATGGCTCTGTGTGAGCGCCACCTGTCATTTGGGCGCAGTGTGCCTTAGAATTTTCTTGTTTGTACTAGGACAGACATGCTTATTGACGGAAAAAAAAAGATTTATTTGGTGAGTCCCCAAGCAAAGGAGACTCTAGTGTGCTTGGTGAGTGTCCATGCCTCAGCTAGAGTTTTCTTTTATAAAAGGTGCTACTCAGCTGCTGGTGGACATCTAGGCTGACCCCAGTGCCATACTGTTGTGAAAAGAACAGTCATAAGCATGGGTGCCCATGTACCTCTTTAGAAGGCTGTAAATGCCCAGAAATAGTATCACTGGGTCATATGGTAGCTGTATATTTACTTCCACAGAGGCTGCACCAGTTTACATCGTCATAATATCTAAGAATTTCTCTTTCCTACACCCTTTGTCATTTATTTTCTTGACTGTAGCCATTCTGGCTACAATGATATATACATGACAGAATTTTATTCATCTGTAAAGGGAAATGAGACTATGAACTGTACAGAAAAATGTATAGAGCAGAAAAACATTTTTTTTAACTGAGGTGCCCAGATGAGAAAGACACATTCCATGTCTCTTACGAGGAGGTTGCTTCATTTACGATGCATGGGAGGAAATTTGGGTAAAGACTAGGAAACTGGAAGGGGGCCAGTGAGACTAGAAAAAAGAGGCTTTAAGGGAGGGGTAAGGAAGACAACAATGTGCAAGTGGGGAGACTGAGGGGGGCAAAGGGGTGTAGCAGAGAATGGGAGGGTAGGAGATGAGGGAGGAGCAGGGGAAGGGGAAAATAACCAAGATAAATAGGTACAAGAGTCCCATATGGAAATCCGTTACCTTTTAATTTTAACTTTTTAATTCAACAAATATCAAAAGGAAAACAAAAGAAAGAAGTGCCACTGACCAGGGGTTTGAGGGTCGCGACCTCAAGTGTCAAGTAGACATCGTTGCATCTGGCGTGTCTTCTACAGGACAGAAATCTCCAGAGAGTGGAGATAGCCTTGGATTTAGGACTGTAGGAGGAAAGAGTCGGATGTGGGTTGCTGACTGCTGCTCTCTAGAAAGGGAGCTAGGCCTGTAGTAAATAATCAGTGCTAACATATTTTTAAATGTCTGTTGCTTGGTGCTTTCCTCACTTGGTTGGGGAGCAATGGGTCTCTCTATGTATCCTGCTTTCACAGTCACCACAGAGAGAAAATAAGATAGGAGATTCCTCTTTCTCTGTGTTTTGGAGCACCCAGAGTACACTGTTGGAAGTGAATAGCAGAGGATCTATGCCTTGTGTTTTAGGAGATCAATGGCTGATTAACAGCCACCAGGGATTGTGAGGAGCAAGGAGCTCGTGGACAATGACAGCATCTTGGGTGGCTTCATGGATAGTAGAACAAGAAAAATGTGTGGGAGGAAGTTGTTCAACCTGAACTGTAGAGTAAGGGCTGGGACGCTGCCAGGTTGGCATGGAGAAAGGACTTCCCTCCTTTATTGGAGGCCCTGGGATAGGGAAGTCGTGTGGGGGAAGTGAGCATTTTTAATGGGACGGAAGAGATCAGGATTTGGACTCCAGATCCATTATAACTGTGGTGACAATGACATGTGTGTTGGCTTCATTGTCTTTGGTTTCCGCCACCTTCAAGGGAGGGGGTGGATGGGGTGACATCTGAGAGTTCCAGGTCAGGAGCCAGGATTCTGTAAGAGAAGGGTGGAGCTTGAATTCTTCTATGGATGAAACACCAGGGGTCCCACTCCTGCGAGTCTCATCTTCTCCTGCAGAGCAGGGATTCAGTGAAAGCACAGGACCAGCGTTTGGGGCTAAAGAGGCAATGGTGGGCATTTCCATAAGAGCACACAGAACCTTCTTAGAATACAGAGTATGAGTTTGTAATGAAATCAGTGTTCTGCTTAGATGTGGGAAGCCGTTATTTTGCTCTAGTCTGAGTTTAATGTTACCATCACAGGTCACATTTGTGGGTCAGGTCTGGGTGCTGTGGCTGATACAGGGTTCTGACCTCATCACAGTGAGGTATACCTTGTTTCCTCTTCTTGTGAGGTATACCTATCTGTCTAGAATGTGGCCTGCTATATCCATCTTGAGGAGCTTCTCATAGCTTCATTTTCCTGGACTGGATCCTAACATGCTGGGAATGTCCCTTAATTTGGACTCAGCATTATTAAAGACAAACAACGGAGGTCATGTGACTGCGGACCTACAGGATGGTATGGTGTGAAATTTTTTGGCTTGATAATGTGAGAAAGCCACCCTGGCTTTGACTCAACAAGTTATTCCAGTGTTTTATTTATATCCAATGCCTTATTACATAGTAGGTTAGTGTTACATGCTTTGGCCCAACTCTAGGCTAATGCATTTTGAGTCCATTAAGGCACGCTGGGCTTTTCTGTGATGGTTAGCACGTTAGGCACACTAGAAGCATTTCAACTTGCAATGTCTGCAACTTACAATGGACTTTTAGGACTGTAACCCCACCACAGTTTGAGGAGACCTGGTGCTTCTCTGCAGAAACATGAAGAGATTACTTATGGTGACACAGGCACTGTTCTGCAGGTGTGGAGGTGTCACCTTTAGTCAGAAGGTGACAGTGAGGAACAGTGAGGCTTGAGGAAGTGATTAGGCCAGGAGGGAGCCCCCTGGTCAGTGGTGTAAAGGCTGTTATTAAAGGCCCTTCCATCAGGAGAAACGGGTGCATTGTTATGGAGAAACACGGGTGAGACTAGAGTGGGAGGATTAAATGTGGAGGAGGATGCAAGAGAGGAGTAAGGGAGAGAATATGGGGAGGGACAACTAACCATAAAAGACATTTGAAGGGCCATAGGGAAACCTGCCACTGTAGAAGCTTCTTAAAATATATGTGAAAGGAATTTAAATGGAATATTCAAATAATGGGGGAGATAATGCCTCAGTTAGACATTATGCCTCCAACTGAAAACTCCAGTGCCAGGAACAGGTTCTATCTTGTTGAGTTGTTGGCCAAAGGTGCTCCACAGAAACCCCGAAATATCTCAGGATATTGCCAAGGCTGTGGTTGTTCTCCACAAACTGACAGTAAGGCCCTATTTCTGAAGATAACTAATATCCCATTGAACGTGGAGAAGTTGAGCTGGTGCCTGTCTCAAGCCTTCACCCTCGTGTTCATGATGATTCCAGAAGGTACTCTACACGCTACCAGAGGAGAAAGGTGATCATCAACTCCACTACAAAGCCTGGAACCCACAGCAGTGACCGGCCTGTGAGAGATGTCGTTTGCCATAGTGGTGCCCATGCTGTGGAAGTAACCAACCACTCTCCGATTGGCTTCAAAGCCCACGCTGAAAGATGCAACCCATGCCTGATACGCTATTATGGTCAAGAACCTGAGACTGGGTAGGCCATTGGCCTAGGGGGAACCAAATACTATTGTTCTAAAGCAGCAGTGCTTAACCTGTGGGTCATAACCTCCTTGGGGGTTGCATGTCAGATATTTACATTATGATTCCTAACAGTGGCAAAATTACAGTTACGAAGTAACAAGGAAATCATTTTACGGTTGTGGGGTCACCATAGCACAAGGAATTGTACTAAAGGCTTACAGCATTAGGATGGCTGAGAACCACTGTAATCGAAAGGAGCTTAGCAAAATGACTACCAGTGATATTATGCCATACCTATAGATCAGCGCCTCACTCATCCATCACCAGATTAAGAAGTAGACGGGAACTAACACACAGACCCCCAGCTGGACAGTGTGCAGAGCAAGAGACGGAACGCTCAGTCCTAAATGGGTCGTGCTCATCAAACCCCTCCCCTCAGGACTCAGGGATCTAAGTGGAAGAGGAGGTGGAAAGATTGCGTGAGCCTGAGGTGTGATGGATGGCTCCGAGGAAACATTGTCTTCCAAACACAGGCAGGCTCACATGAACTCACAGAGACCGTGGCAGCATGCACAGGGCCTGCACAAGTTCAAGCCAGGCGGGGTCCCAGGACTGAGCAGGGAAAGTGGGCTAAGGCTCTCACCCTTCATCAAAAAGCTATCTGCAGTTGATACCTACTAGAAAAGGAAAAATTAGTTTTCTTCAGTGGAGTCTCACTAGGGGTATCAACCACACCTCAGGGCAGGCCCGTGACTAGGAGTAGTTGGCCAGCGAAAATGATCTCAGTGGTATTTTTGTAGACTTTTTGTCTCATAATGCTTTGTTTTGGCATTTTTTTGTGGTGTCTTTTGCTTGTATATTTTGGTTTCCACTTTTGTGGATTTTTTTTGTGTGTGTCTTTGCTTCTTGTTTTTATATCTATTTCTTTCTTTTTTTTTTTTAAGAAAGTAAGAGTGTGGAGTCAGGTGGGTGGGGACTTGAGGAGAGCCTGGGAAAAATTGGGGGAGGGGAAAAGCATGATCAGAATATATTGATGAAAACAATTTTTCAAATAAAAAACATTGCTATAAAAAAAAATTAAATAAAGCTCCTCTCACCTCAAGCCACCTCTGCTTTGTGAGGACTTTATCCCCTCCGGAGTGGAACTGTCCTGGCAGGAATAAAGGTATTCTAAACAGACACTTGGGTCTTTTCCGTGATCACACTATTAAAGCAATAGACACAAGGGATGGGAGTTTTCTTAGGACTCTCATGCCGGGAGAAGAAAAGTGTGGGGTCCTGGTGCCAGCCAGAGGGGAACTTGTCTCCCAGAAGGAGATTTCATTTGGTTCAGACAGGAGAGACAGGGCAGAGACAACCGCAGGTTAATGATGGGAGGGACCACACTTTCACTTATGCTTGCTTCTAGCCTTCTATTTAAACCCAAATGTCATATCAGGAACCCTAAGATGACCTGCAGGGGGAGGGGGAGACGTGTCACTGGAGCGCTGTGTCCTCTCTCAGTGTGGTCACACTGAATAAATCTCCTTTCTCTGTTCCTCACTGTCGCTTGTTTCCTTAATTGGTCTATTGAGAATGAATGGCTGAGCCCAGTTTGTTAGGGCTGCCAGGGTCCAGGCTCTGACCCTAACAAACTTCAGTAACAAGATGACCCAGTCTTCATCAGACACTGTATCTACTGGCATCTTGACCTCGACCTTTCCAGCTTCCAGAACCCTGTGAGAGAAACGCTCTGTTCTTTGTCCGTCTCCCAGTCTGTGGCGGTCTCTGATAGCAGCCCAAAGGACTGGGCTATGAGGACAGGGGTAAGGCAGTTGCGGCCCTGGTTCCCAAGAGCTCACGTTTCAGTGATTCGTTATCCCCCAGCCATAAGTGGTCAAACACCAGAGCGTTTGGAGCAGGAACATCTTTAAAAAGATAGGTTCGCTTTCAGAGTGGAGAGCTCAGCTAGCCAGCTGGACCCCGGCCGCTTCTCTGCTCTAACTCAAAGGCGAAGCTGGTTTCTATTTTGATCATGTTCAGAGATTCCAGGCACGTTGACTCTGACCTGTGCCTCCCACATTCTGGGCAATGTTCTCAAGTGAAGTCCTGGCAGAGACTGGGGGGGTGGGGTGGGTTCACAGAGGTCTAGAATATCCGGGTCATCTGAGGACAGTGATGCCGGGTTCTGTCTGAGTCATCAGTTTTCTTGAAACTCGATAATGGCTCATCCCCTTGTCTCTAACCCTGCAGAGACTATCTAAAGGTTTCAGAGTTCTTTATCTAGAAACAGGAGCGCGTACTTTGTGCTGCATTCAACGAGCTAAAGCCCCAAATAGGACAGTTGATTAAAAGCACAAGAGAGTGCGTCTTGGTCCATCCGGGTGCTGTGACAGAGGATCATAGTCTGGAAGATTGTAAACAACAGGGAAACATAGGGTCAAGGTCATTCAGATCCAGCCGTGGTCTGCTGAGGAACTGCATTATGGTACCATATTCTCATGTGATGGAAGAGCCAAGAAGAGACAAGGTAGTTCTCCATAGCCTTTTTTAAGGGTCCTAAGCCCACTCTTAAGATGTAATCACCTCCCAAGGCCCGGCTACCCAAGGACGGCACCCTGGGAATTTCAATAGAAGGATTTTTTGAAGGATCACAAAATTCAGTCCAATACATGAGGGATGAGTCAGGCTTATTGAACTCAGAGGTTACCTTCCCAGTGTGGTTTATTTGTGACAAGGGTTATGGGGACTGGTAGGCTGTATGGTGACTCCGTGGGTGCCTGTTTGGAACATCGTCTGTGATGAGGAAATTTCTTCTTTTCCCTCCGGGTTGGTACCATCCACCCAACTGGGAGTTGTGATGCCGCGAGGCATATGAGCCAAGCCTGAGTCTCCCGACTATGTTTACCCCAGGGCATCCCTTCTCTGGGACTTCCTGCCTCAACTGGGGAGGGTGCTGCCCTCTGGGTCTTGTCCCAGGGGACTGAGGTTTTTTTTCCCAGGCCTGTGTGTGGTGACTGGAAATGTTCCAGGGCTGAAGGAGCCCCTGCCAGACCTGCCTGTTGTTTCCAGTAGCCCCGGGGAGGCTGAACTAATTGGCACTGTGGAATGCTGAAGTCCACCACCCGGTTCCCTACCACCACAAGGAAGGCCTGGGGGGGCCGTTTGAGTGGGTGCTCGCTGGGGACATGGATTTGGGATGGTTTTCATTCGGTGCGTACATGCTTTCCTTGGCCTGCCATCAAAACACAGAGGTGGGAGAAAACCCATTTGTTAACTTCTCAGGGACAGGAGGCCAGCTGCGGGAAGACTCCAGAGGCAAAATCCCAGGCTAAGGACCTGAATTGTAGGCAGCTGCTATAGTCCCATTATCCCACCAGGAGCCAGACATAGACACATTTGCACCCTTTAAGTCCCGGTCAAGCCTCCTCCTCCAGGAAGCTCTCCTTATTGTCCAGTTTTATTAGCAATACACTTTCCCCATTGGGGTGGAGTGTGTGCTCAGCACCAATGAGAGGATATGATTGACTTGCCTTTATGCTTTTAATAAAGACTCACCCCTGCAGCAGAGTTCTCTACTCCAGAGGACCTGGGACTCCCGTTTCCTAAGTCCAGGTTGTCTCTTGTGGTTATTGTTCAGGATTCTTATCCTCTAAAGGACTGTAAACAAATAATAGTTTTAGTGTCCCAGCAAAATTGTGCAGAAAACACAGATTTCCCAGATACCCTGTGTACCAGATACCTCCTGCCCCTCAACCCTTTTTGCTTTCAGCATGTCACATCAGAGGGGTGTGTTTGTCATAGTCCTTTAGCTACATTAACATCGTCGGACAGAACCCATGACTTAGACCGGCCCATTTGTGGTGCCGCACGCGCTTCCTCTGCCTGTGGACAAATGTGTGATGACATCCCCCACCGTGGTACCATAGAGAGGAGTAGTGTCTGCCCCCAAATTCTCTGGGATCCACCTGCTCACCCACGTCGCCATCAGCGACTGGCTTTTCACTGTGTCCATAGTTTTACATGTTCAGTGTTAGGTGCTTGAGATCACCCAGTCCATACACAGCCTCTTTCATCCAGCAATCCGCTTCAAGTCCTCCCCCTACTCCCCCTCTGTTGGTGGGGTGCTAGGAATTTCAAGCCAGGGCTCTGCTATGCGAGGCACACACCCTTCACTCTTGAGCTAGACCTCCATCCCTGTGTGTGGGTTTTCATGCAGACAGAAGTTTTCAGTTCCTTGGGGTAAAAGTTCAGAAGCAGGTAGTGCAGGCCCTGATGGTGACAGCAAGCTTCATTGTATATGAACCTGCCAACCCATCTTCCAGCGTGTCTTTATCATTTTGCTTTCCCGCTAGCATTGTTGCTCCATGTCCGTGCCAGAGTGATCCAGCGCTGTCAGTGTTCAGGGTTCAGTCTTTCCAAGAGGCATGCCTCGTCGCTTGCATCCCAATTTTCCTGCTGTCCTGTGGTGAGGGGTGTCTTCTTGTAGGCGTAGTTGCCACCCAAAGCATTTCTCCAGCACAATGGCAGTGCTTTGCTGGGCGGTCCCTGAAGCCCAGCCCCGGGTACTCCTTCTTGCATGCTTCCCTTGGGAATATTGTATTATGTTCTTCATTGCTGTGACAAGATAATCTGGCAAGAAGCAAGTTAGGGGTGGAGGGGCTTGTTTTGACTCACGGTGGGGGTACAGGCCATCATGATGGGGAAAGCGCAGCAGGGAGTAGGCTAGTCATGTGACATCTGCCATCAAGAAGCAGAGAGTTGATGGATGATACTCAACTCAGTTGCTCAGTTTCTCCTTCATTCTGTCTCCTTCTTCATGGGATGGTGGCACCACATTTAGACTGGGCCTTCTCAATGTGGACCGTCTCTTAACACCTGTCCAGAGACTTGTGTTCTAGGTGATTCTAGATCTTGTCATGTTGACAGTGTTAACCATAGGTGTGTGTGTGTGTGTGTGTGTGTGTGTGTGTGTGTGGTATTCTTTTCTAAAATCTGTCTAGGCATTTTGGAACCCTGGCTAGAAGATATTAAAATACTCCATCTAGGTCATTGTAGCAACTTAATAGGCAAAGAATCTGGCTGGAAAAACACAGTCACAGCCAAATAATTAAATATAGAGACTGGGAAATAACACCTCTGGTGGGCATGATACCCAGGAATCAGGTGCAAACAACGACCAGGGGTCAGCTAGTTAATAGAGGGCTGGTTCCTGTATCATTCACCCACACTTCTAGACTCCAGCCAAGGCCAGTCCGGCTTGGCGTCGTCCCTCACACCATTAAGAGGGAGGTCTCGGAACCACTGGAACAGGCCCAGAGCAGAAACGTGTTGGGACACTTCCTCTGCACTTCAGTGGGACAAACATCTATTCTGGGTTTGGGCTGTGTCCAAGTTGGGTTACACGGTGGTAAACAATAGGGGCTTTAGAGGGGAGGGGAGTAAATGCGATTTTCCAACTGGGTACTTTGCAAAACACAATTAAAACGGCACTTGAAGCAACAATTGAATGGAGTGGGTTATAGAGGTGAAGAATTGTCTGTGGTTGTCGAAATGCTTCCCGCCATGATCCTGGTTCATCCCTCGGATGTTTGGGAAGGCCTGCTGAGGCCATGTTTTTGTCTAGTCATTTGTATTCCCCATAGACTCCGAGGACTTTCTTTTATAGGCTATCGATAATTATCCATCTGACTCGGAGGGTAAAAATGGAAAGTAGAAAGTTCAAGAATCAATTAGCTGGCTTAAATTTGCTGAGAAATTCAAGGCGGTGTTCGAGACTAAAATTTATAAAGTAAATCAACATAAGACGAAGAAGTAAATTAATCCGCATGACAAAATGAAAGGGACAGCTCCCAAGCAGCCTCATAAATTTCCTGCTTGATGCATTTCGAGTCTCCAATTTCTAATAAAATTCTCATGAGAACAGAGTGCTGCTTCATAAAAGCCCGTGAACTCGCCCCATGAGAACCGGCTGGTTTATAAGGGCACATGGGTTCAAGGCTGTGGTTTATTTATTAAAAATTTCTCAGTAAATATATCATAGTTGACTGGATACTGCCCTGAGATCATGGGGAGGCCATGTTTCATTCCTCCTGTCCCTAGTGAGAAAGGAAAACAAGAAAAATCCCGTCAGGAACTCTCTGACCTAAAGGAAACCATACCCGCTTCACTTTTTTACCGAAGGAAGTTCTAGGCTCTGCTTGTTTCCCTTTAGTCTAGAGACCTCAACCTCATGTATGCTTCTCATCTGTCTGAGGAGAGTTTGGGCATTTTGGTCAAAGTGATGGGCAAGGAGGCCTACTTGAGGCTGAGTGAAGCTCGGTTTGTCCTTGTCCTCGTCAGAGCACGGGGCAGAAAGGGGGTGCTGTGTGGGTACTGCAAGTGTGTCTGGTAGAACAGGTGTGTTTCTTCTCTCCCTCTCCTCCTTTCTCCCCTCCTCCCTCCTACAACCCCCTCCTACTTCCCTTCCTCTCTCCCCATCCTCCCCTGACAGGGTCTCATACAGTCCGAGCTGACCTAGAACTTGCTGTATAGCAGAGGATGACCTTGAAATCCTCATCCTCCTGTCTCCACCTAAATGCTAGGATTACGTATATAGTCCTGTGGATCGAACGTACCATTAGCGCAATGCTTGGCGAGGACTGAACCAGCTGAGCCGCATCTCCAGCCCTGGATGTGTGTTTAAAGTTACCGTGAAGCCGATGAGCTCACAGCTCACACGCTCCCCAAGTCTGTTCTTGGGGTTCCAAACATTACACTGAAGTTCACTGACCTGGGTTCCACACCCCGCTCTTTCTCTAATTAGGTGTGTGCCTCAGCCTTTCTGTGAGAAGTTCCCTCCCGGAACCAGGGGTAGTAAGAATGGCCTGTGTCTGGCTTGGGAGCTAATGTCATACCCAGCATTACCACACAAAGTCACTCACTCACGCACTTCTGTAAATGAGAGCAGGTTGTGGCCCATAGCAGAGAAAGCATAATTATGAAGTTCTCTAAAAAACATTTTGTTGCTTAATAGTAATTTCAGATTCATGGAAAAACTGAACCAAAGGTGCGAAGGACACACATATCCTCTGACTTTCCACACACAGCCTCCTGGGATATCAGCATCTCTACCTGAGTGTGCTCTGTCACAATCTGTGGGGCTGTCTGGTACACCATTATCTCAGAGTCACTGTGTTATTTACCCTCAGCATTGTACGCCCGTGGTTCTGCACAGGTGCAGCATAAAATGCTTGCCCTATCGTGTGACCACACACCTCTGCCTAGAAGGCTGTGGTGCTGCAGTCTGCGGACACTGAACCAGTCCCTGTCGTTCTCATGGTGTCTAATGAAGGGAGGCAGCACAGAACCTTTTCAACGGTGTCCTTCCCTTGGTGACTGGCAGGTCTGTTTCCACCATGTCTTTTCATGGTTTGATGGTTCCCTTTGTTTCAGTGCTGGATAGCACTGATTGTCTGCAAAGGGTACAAGCCCTCCTTCCTCCCCACCTTCTTTCCTCCCTTTCTTCCTTCCCTCCCTTGTTGTGTATGTGTACATGTGTGTGAGTGCATGTGTGTGTGTGTGTGTGTGTGTGCATGTGTGCGTGTGTGGTGTATTGTGTATGTGGTGAATGAGTCCCCATGTGTGCTGGTGTGTATGCTTGGACAGGTACCTGTGGAGCCCAGAAGAGGATGCTGGATATCCTGCTCCATCACTCTCTGCTGTAAGCCCTTGAGACTCAATCTCTTATTGAATCTGGAGCTCCAGTGATCTGTCTGTTTGTCCTCACCACCAACCCTTGTGATTGTATACCTTGGTGACCATGCCCTGCTTTTCTACTGGGTTCTGGGGAATCTAAACTCAGGTCCTCATGTTTGCATAGCAAGTACTCATCACCCACTGAGCCACCTTTCTTGCTGGTTGGCTTGGAATTCCAGGGACCCTCAAATTCACAGAGATCTATGTGCTTCTGCCCCTGAGTGATGGGATTAAAGGCGAGTGCCATGCTCCCTGACTTCTTTTTCTTAATGAACACAACAATAGGAACCGGGCACATTGGCCCTCTGGTAAACCTGGGCCTCTGAACTCTACTGTATGTAGCCAGTAAGGAGTCTAGATTTTGAGCACTAAGTTTAGTTTGGTCTTAAACTAAATGGTTGTCTCATTGATGCTGACTTTGAATGTCAGGCGGAGTACTATTGGAAGTAGAAACCCCTCACATTCGTCTTATGTAAAATGGATGTTAGCATTTGAACATTTAATTATCTTCATGAACCTTTAGAGCCAGACACCAAGAGAGAGCTGGCAATTTGCTGGGAAAACGCTAACTGTCCTGCGTGTGCTCAGCTTTTTAGCAAGACTCATGTGCCATCCACGCGGGCGTTTCTGAGCATGACTGAAAGTAACAGGATACATATCAGCACCTCAAACTTGCACTTCAGGGGCCCAGGTCAGATGGAGTGTCTGTCGATAAGAGGAGTTGCACCGGGGAGGTGTGCGAGCGCCACCTTGTGGCCGATGGTGCCAGGCCAGTTCTCGGTTCAGACTCTCCGGATCACCCTACAAACACTCAGGGGTGGGGGGGTAGGGTTGGAAGGGTGTGAGAAGCTTTTGCTCCTAAGTCGAAACGGGGAGGGGGGGTGGACTGAAACACATCCAAAGCCTACTTCACCAGTTCACCGCAGAAAATGTCTTAATTAGGGCTATCAACAAGACCTTGGCCTCTGGGTGTGCTGAAGTGTCAGCTAATTCCTTCTCCACAAGGAATGGTTTATTTGCAGCCTAGACTTGGGGTTCAGGGTTACCGTGAATTACATAGGAGATGGAGGCATCTGGCTGCTTATTTCAAACCCAAGTCGAACTAAGCCGGATAAACTTTCAGTTATCAATTATTGGGAATATACAACTACAATCCTGAGTGTGTTCTAGGGTGCACAACGTTCAACTGCGCCCATTTACTTCTCCTTACTTGGGTCAGTCAGCAATCTCCATGTTTACCCAGTGTCCTCTGAGGGATAGAGAACCAAGCAAACACATTAAACTCCCAAATTCTTGCAACCAAGAATGGAAGCTTGGACCCGGACAGCGGAGGGAGCCATTGCCAACCACTTTGCAGTGGCGGTGACTGAAAACAAGCAGAAAAACTACGACACACAAACCCCTTCTCCCCATGTGCCCAGAAGGCCTCCGGCAGAAAGCAGGCCCTCCCATCCTGTTGGAGCGCTTGGTTACTTGCTTTATGGGGGCTTTTTATTGGTCTCCCTGAGAACCTGTGTATGCTGAGAAGGGGCTGTACCATCATTTCTCAGGACTGTGAGCAAAGCTTCCATCTTTGTACCAGGCATGGTCCATCAAGGTTGGAGAGCTGTCTGTAAGCGTCCTTATGGAACCAGAGCAAAGACTGTTAAGGAGTGTTGGAGGAATGGAGGGGGACCTTGGTGGGGTGCAGACACCCTAGCCCCGAGGACTGAAGCTGACTTGGGCACCTTTCCTGTTTTGCTCACAGTCCGAGTAGCAGAGAGCCCTGGGCTTATATCTCCACTAGTTAGCCAAGGAATTAGAAAAAAAAGAAAAAAAAAAGGAAATCTCCTTATTTTATCCAATGCTACTTAAAAAAGAAAGCTAAAGAAGTGTCAATTAAAAGACACGAATTCGTAGGCTGGTGACAATGGCATTGCCATGTTTTCCCTGTTTCAGTTTGAAGGGGGCCATGGTAGGAACAGACCCCGCTGTTTATTCTGCTCCCATCCTCCTCCGCATCTCTTCCCCTCCCCACCCCAGCCGTGCCAATGTCTAGATAATCCAGAAGACCTGTCTCTGTCACAGCGGCTGGAAAGATTGAGTCCCACCAGGACCCGGATTCCATGCGCCCTGGAAACCCTGGCTGGGATGCAGTCATGAGTTTATATCCTTGTGGACTTTTCCACGACGGCTTTCCATGGGCCGTTTCCTCTTCTGAGCTCCTAGCTTAGACTCTGGATCTGGGCTGTCACTTTCAGAGCAGGCTAGGTCATCACGACAGTCATGGCACTGACTTCAGTCCCCACTAATGGTGAGGGCAGGGTACAGGGGCTGGCCCCAGAGAACTACTGCTTTTTTAAAAAAATATTTTGTTATTTTCAAATTGTGCGTATGTGCATGCTTGTGTGTGATTGTGTACACATGAGTGTAGGGGATCTCAGAGGCCAGAACAAGGTGTGGGATCCACCTTGGACCCGTGTAACAGGTGGCTGTGAGCCCTGTGAGCCCTGTGACAAGGATGCTTGGGATATAGGCTCTTTGGAAGATCAGTGTGGGATCTTAACTGCCATCTTTACAGCCTCTCTCTCTCTCTCTCTATATATATATATATATATATATATCTATATATATATAATATACAAATACATATATATTATATATAAAGGTTTATATATACATACATACACACATTCATACATATATACATGCACACACATATTGGACAGGGTTCACTATGAATTATAACCTGGCTCCGATTTATAGTCCTTCTGTCTCAGACTTTGGCATGTTGGGCTTGCAGGCATTCCCTTATCACACTTGATTTTTTTCCCTCCACATTTTAAGTCAGAAGAATTTTCTTTCTCTTCTGACTTGATGGTTGTATTAAGGTAAAAGACAAGCTCAGCAGAATTAACTTTCTGGTAAATTCCCAGCCTTTTTGGTCTTTTTAGCATGAAAAGCCTCCATCCCAGGAGACCCCAGAAAGCTGGGAAAATCAGCTATCATAAGTGGAATGGAAATCAGGATCAAATTCAGGTAGCTAACAGTCTAGTGGGTAGGCTAGGGATGAAGCTCAGTTGATACCATGCTTATCTAGAATCAAGAAGGCCCGGTTTGTTCCCCCGCACCATATAAATGGGATATGAAACTGAGAAGGTGGACACAGAAGGTCAGAAGTTACAAGACCATTGTTGGCTATATAGAGAATACCAAGTCAGCCTGGCCACATGAGACCCTATCTAAGAACAAACAGTGAGGAAAGCAAATGGACTGGAGCCATGGCTCAGTGGTTAAGAGCACAGGCTGCTCTTCCCAAGGACCAGAGTTCAATTCCCAGCACCCACATGGCAATTTATAACCACCTCTAACTCCAGCTAACTTCTAATACACCCCCTTCTGGCCTTTGTGGGCCCTGCATACACATGGTGTACAGATATACATTTAGGCAAAAAACCCATACATACAAAATGATAAAATAATAAAAAATGTTAGAATAAAATCTGTGGTGCTTAGCTCACCCCAGTGTGGTCAGTGGATGAGGCTTTCAGCCTGAGAAGCAGCTCAGGAGATAGCTCAAAAGGGATCTTGCAGTCCTCTGCTTGATAGGGTGCGGAGGAGCACAAAGATCTGTGTCCTGCTTGACAGTGTTACACACCAGTGTTGGGCCATTGTGTGTGCCTGGCACTCCCGTGCTGCTGTCTAAGGTGTGGCTTCCCTGTGCCTTCCTTAGCTGTGTAATGAAAGAGTTGAAGAGAAAGAGTGCAGAGGAATAGCCGAGGGACTGATGAGTTCTCTCTGGGGCTGACAAGTCTCATAAGCTTGTCTGTTTGCCCTTCCAAGGGCTGTGAACAGCCCTGACTTCGGGCAGTGGGCAGGCAGAGCACAGCTAAGCAGAAGCAGCGTATAGAATCAGCGAAAGTTAAAAGCTCACTGCGTACAACCTTCATGTATTGGTGGGTGGCCCCTCTGTCTACTCTCTTGAGCAGCAAGAGAAAACATGTATTGAACTTTTTATTTTTTATTTATTTTTTAAAAATATTTTAATTTATTTATTTTCATTATTTTATTTTTTATTTTCCATTCAAAAATTTACACTTCCTCCCCTTCTCCCATTCCCATCCCGTTCCCCCACTAACCCTCCTTCCTTCCCCTCCCTCCTTACAAGAGGGCAGGGTACCCTGCCCTGTGGGAAGTCCAAGGTCCTCCCCCCTCCATCCTGGCCTAGGAAGGTGTGCATCCAAATAGACTAGGGTCCCATAAAGCCAATACATGCAGAAGAGACAGGACCCAGTGTCATTATTGATGGCTTCTCAGTCAGCCCCCATTGGCAGCCACATTCAGAGAGTCCGGTTTGATCACATGCTCGTTCAGTCCCGGTCCAGCTGGATTTGGTGAGGCAAATTTAGATCAGGCACACTGTCTCAGTGAGTGGACCAACCCCTCACGGTTCTAACTTCCTTGCTCACCTTCTCCCTTCTTCTGCTCTTCAACTGGACCTTGGGAGCTCAGTCCATTGCTCTGACGTGGATGTGGGTCTCTGTCTCTATCTCCATCCATTGGACAAAATTTCCCTCTGTATGGCTCTACTGGTACTGGTGTATTGAACTTTTTAAAAATAATTTATAAAAACAGGTCCTTTGGGGGCGCAGAAAGCCTATTATTTCTGGATTCTGTATTCTGAGCCTTTGGTAACTATGCATTAGCTCTTCCCTCTTACTGACATTTTATCATAGTGATTGCATGGAGTGTGGGTGAAGTTCTGTCGTAGGCCTCTTGTGGTAACGTGGGTCTGTCCACACCTCCACTGAAGAAGTGTGACTTCTCCTTATGGAAGTTGGTCCTGGTAAGGCCCAGAATCCCATGATGTCCAGTCTCTCTAGTGCACGCCTGGCCTGGGGATGGTCTCGGACGGTGAGTGGACATGCCATGGACATTCAGGCTATGGAAGAGCCTGTGGATGACCCATGGCCCCTAGTGATGTGTCATGCTGACTGAGATTGCTGGGACTGAGCAAGCATTGCTTTTGCTGCAGCCAAAGTGGAGGCACTCATCTGTAGAGGAGCATGGCCAGCTAGCGTCAGGGCCAAGTCTCCAGTTGAGCCTTTCTATATGCGCTGAAAGAGCTTAAGGAGGACTTCCCAAATAGCTTCCTTCTAACCCGTCTTCTCCCCGCAGGAGATGTAAAATCCCATTCTTAGTGCGCCTGTAACCTCAGCTCCTTCAGAAGCCACAGCAGGAGGATGGCAAATTCAAGGCCAGCATGGGCACCTTACTGAGAACCTGTCTAAAAACAGACAGTACAAAGAGGGCCAGAGCTAAAGCTTGGTGTCTGAGTGTGTGCCCAACAAGTGCAAGGGCTGAGGCTCAATCCCTGGAACCGAGACAAACACATACACATGCACACACACACGCATACACACACACCCACAACCCTCTAAACAGTTCCATTCTGATTTTCCAGCACCCTAATGGAGGGACCTGCAGTGAGTTGCACTACCCAGTCTTTCAGAGTGTGACAGGATGCAGGCTTTCATTTGTGTGTGCACTGGAGTGAGGACACACAGCATGCAGTCACAGTCACTTGGCTCAATGTGACGGAGGGTGTTCCTAGTCACCATTCAGCCATCAGTAGGGCCCAGTCATGACAGGCTCAATAGAGACCACCCAGGAACAGACCATCCAAAGGAAATACCTAGCATTCCAACTATTGCAGATAGGATCACCTGATGCCCCTTAGCCTAGTACACATCCACCCACTTTTCACCAGGGTAAATATCAGCCAATCAGGGGTCCTGAACCTTAAAAATCCCTGACCTCAACCTCTGCTATTATAAAATCTGCACCCCAGCTGAGCTGGGAGCTTTCTGATCACACCAATGCGTTGGCCACGTGGAAAGTCCACGTTTGAACTTCAATAAGAATAAAGGCTCCGTGCTTTCACATATGGGACTGAGTCTCCTGGTTGGTTTTTGGGGGACTATGCAGATCTGGGCATAACACATCTCCAGTCTTCCTCCATCTGGAACCTGCACTGGTGATGGGAGCTGACCTTACAGGGTATGTGGGATCTTTGTGCCCTCCAGCTTTTGCGTGGGTTGGGCTGTTGGAGGGAGAGGGCTGCTTATTTGTCCTGGCTGCCCAGAACTGAAATAATCACCCAGAAACTGTATTAATTAAAACACTGCTTGGCCCATTAGCTCTAACTTCTTGGCTAACTCTTACATCTTAATTTAACCCATTTCTAATAATCTGTTCATTACCACGAGGTCATGGCTTACCAGCAAAGTTTCAGCATGCCTATCTCTGGCGGTGGATCCATGGCATCTCTGACTCTACCCTTCTTCCTCCCAGCCTACAGTTCCGTCTTCCCTGCCTACCTAAGTTCTGCCCTATCAACAGGCTAAGGCAGTTCCTTTATTAACCAATGAAAGCAACACATAGACAGAAGGACCTCCTACACCATTGGGCTACTGTGGTCCTTGGATGAGAAGGAACAGGGTAGTCATTTTTTAATTTTTTTATTCATTTTTACATACCAACTACAATTCCCCGTCCCTCCTCTCCTCCCCCTTCCCTATCCCTCCCACACCCATCTACTCCTCAGAGAAGGTAAGGGTACCCACTATAAGGGGAGTCAACAAAACCTGGCACGTCAAGTTGAGGCAGGACCAAGCCCCTCCCTGCTGCATCAAGACTGAGCAAGGCATCCCACCATAAGCAATGGGCTCCAAAAAGCCAGCACATGCACCAGAGATAAATCCTGGTTCCACTGCCAGGGGCCTCACAAAAAGACCAAGCCATACAACTATCACCTACATTCAGAGGTACTAGTTAGGTCCTATCCAGATTTCCTGGCTGTCAGTCCAGAGTCCATGAGCTCCCACAAACTCAGGTCAGCTGTCTCTGTGGGTTTCCCCATCATGATCTTGATGCCCCCCCCCACCTTGGGGGCAGGGTGGTCATGTCTATGGTTCCTTCCTTCCAGGTTCCTGTGTATTGGCTACGGTCCGCAACAGAGGCTTGCCACAAAAGGCGCCAGAGCAGGGACAATTGTCTGGACCAAAACCTAGAAGTTATGTTCCTGGAGGTGTGCAGGGAACTTCCAAGCTGAATTCCACATAGGAAGTGGCTGCTGAGTGCCAGCTACAGACATTCATCAGGCCAGGGATCATGCGCGGCAGACCGCAGAGCAAAACAGCCGTCCTCGGGAGCTAGTTACAGTAACATTTACAGAAACCAACTCCGATTTCCGGCAAGCCTGAGAGGTCTAGGTTCTCCTGCGTTTTGATAGGCAGGGCATCAAAGATGTTTGTTTGTTCGGTACAGTCTGCAGTCTTCAGACACATGAGGTGTCTCTTTCCTAGAGAAGGCGAGGTAGACTTGGAAAACTAGAGATCAGGCAGTCGCAACAGCAGATGTGAATTCCCTCTGGGCTATTCTGGACTTGGGTTAATGGGTGCCTCTGCTGGAGTCTGGATGGAAGGGAATGAGGCAGACACAGCACACAGGCCCAGCTCCACCATCTTGGGGTGCTGGTCAGGTGCAGAGACTGCTCCGAGATGCAGCAGGGGACTGTGGGGGAGGCACTGGATCTGAATGTGGGGAGCGGTAGGGAAGGATAAGTCACGAGGTGGATAGAGATGAGGGGAGAATCCATGAGAGGCCTCAGCTCCAGGCCTAGCTGGCCCTCCATGCAGCTCGTGTGTAGAAGGAAGAGAAGGCAATAGTGGGGTGCTCACCATCAGGAGGAATGATGCTTGTGTCGAGCAGGGTTGTACCTGCTCCTTTCTCCGAGCCTGGTGATGGATATAGGCAAGACTGTGCAGGCTTGATTCTGCTTTTCCTAGCTCGGTTGCAGTCATACGACATTGGGTTTCTAAGAGATTCCATGGCCAATCCTATCTCTTTTCCTGGACAGGAGTGAAGCCTGCCTGTCTCACATCAGCTCTAGCCTACTGAAGACAAGCCAGTGTGGAGCTCACACTGTGGTGTAGACATGGGGCAAATGAGCATTGTCTGTTCTCTGGAAGGGAAGTGGGAACCTGACAGTCATCCAGCTACCACGAATGTTCTGAGGGAAGAGAGCAGCCTGAGTCTCTAGGAGCTGATCTGAAGCTTGCTGGCTGTGGTGCTCTCTGGCTGGGCAACACCATCTTACAAAGCACAAGGCAAGGCCACTTGGAGACCTTGTCAAACAAGACAAAAGCAAGACCATGTGATTTGTAAGACACCAAGGTCTTACAAAGTATACAGTGGTGTTTGCTTCTTTGCCAACCACAGCTTCTCTTCCTTGGGCTGTCCTCCACAAATGAGACTTAAAGTGTCCACGTGCAGAACAGCATTTCCCAGAGTTCCCCAACCTGCTGCCCTCTGACCATCAAACCCAATCACTCAAAAAGGACACTGAGCTGTGTTTTCTAGCCCTTATTGTTGCTTCTATAACTTTCTGCCTAAGGGGTTGATTTGTAGTGCAATGCACTGATATGACCTTGCCTACTGTGGGGTCACTCTGCTTAAGGTCCCAAATTCACTCCTAGAGAGTTTCTTGATGGGTTTACGTTATCCCTGAAGGAGGGAAATAGAGTCTGTCTTTCCTAGATCAGCCTTTGGGTCCCATAGATGGCAGCCCGTCTCAGAGGGGAATGGGGGGGTGGTGGTCACGCTTCACCCGAGTACCATGGCCACAAACTGAATTTCTTCCTTGTGTAACAGTGTGGCCCTGCTGACCAGCATTCAGTGGGCAGCACAATAAGCATTTAAATTCAGTGTGGGCTCACTGGTGTTCTCTGGTAAGTACACGCCTGTCTTCTCATCCTTTTGGCTACCTGAGGACTGTATTTGCAGCCTGACAGGAGGAGGTCATTTGTGAAGGTCATGCTGGGCTGAAGGCCTGGGGCAGAAAGGATGAATCTTATTTAGTGCCCCTTCATCAGGATTCCTTAAATGAAAGGGAGGATGAATTATGGGAAAAGATCCATCTTTCCAGCTTGTCAGAGAGGTGAGAAGTTTGTAAAGGAAGGACAAATCCTCTTTCCCCATTTCTTCTCCTCTCCTTCCCACTTTCCCAGTAACAAGTGCCTGTTCACTCGGAGCCGCATGGAAACTGCAGTTTTTAATGACATTTATGATGGATGGGCAGGTCATCCTTCCTGTATTGCCCCAGGTGGGCTTTGGTGTTAGAGCTCAAAGATGAGATGGCACCTTGATGCGTGATCTCGTGTGTGTGTGTGTGTGTGTTGGTGGTGGTATTAGCAACAATGGGAACTTAAAGTGTAGGAAGATCCCCTGCAAGAGGGAAAGTGAGATGGACTTTAACCAAGTCAGGCTTGGGAAAACAGGCGAAGATGGCGCTGGAGTGGATACTAGAGGAGACGTGGGAGGACGTCTGTTAGGAAGCAGGAAGAGGCTTGCGTTGTTCTCATCTGGTTCAGGGTGAGCTTAGGTAGAACAGGAGCCTGACCCCACAGAAGCACAATGACTATAGTGCACCAGTTTCACTGTTAACAAACTCCCATTACTTCCTGTCTTGCTTACTCATGTACCGTTGCATCCTTCTTTCATCCCCAGTTGGGGATGCTGAGCTAAGCAGCAATATACATCTTATTGAGGTCCTATGACCACTTCTGGACCTTGAGGTTTCTGGAGAGGGTAAACCACTCATCCTCCCACATGCTTTTCTCGTTGGTTTATGATTGGGCTTCCTTAACCAGTTGGGAAGGAGAACTCTGGGAAATAACAGGAATAACATGCCAGCAAAGGATGCCTTCAGGAGAAGAATTAGAAAGGAATTGAGTATCTGGGCAAGGATGTTTCCCTCCCTTGTTGATGCTCTTGTACATTGAATGAGAGAGGGAACACAGTGTAGACATGAAGGAAATGGCTTAAAAAGCAAACAAAGACCCAATGGTTGGTTTGAAGGAAGGATGGATGGTGGAGGAGAAAGGACCAGGAGTTCAATGTCATCCTTGGCTACATAGTGAGACTGAGGTTCCATCTTAAAACAACCAGACTGGGGGCTGGAGAGATGGCCCACAGGTTAAGAGCACTGACTACTCTTGCAGAGGATCCAGGCTCGATTCCCAGCACCCCACATGGCAGCTCTGACTCACACAGACATATCTGCAGGCAAAACACTAATGCACATAAAAAAACCAAAAAAACAACTAGTCAAAAATCAACCAAACAACCTCTGTGCCTAGATGTTACTTCGGTCCCACCACAGGGATCTGAACTCAAAATGGTGCTCTTGTTTTCATTTATGTTGGTTATGAGCATAGTTCTCGTTTACATCCAGAAAGAATGTGTTCCATAACAATAAGAGACTAAAAATAATGTATCTAGGAGGCACATTGTTTTTATTTTTAAAAATTGTATGTGTATGGGTGTTTTGCCTGCATGTGTGTCTGTGTACCATGTGAATGTAGTGTCCAGAGAGGCCAGAAGAGAGTATCGTCTCCTCTGGCACTGAAGCCACAGGTGATCATGAGTTTCCATGGAATTGAACCAGGGTCCTCTGGAATAGCATAACTTAACTGCTGAACCATATCTCCACCCCCCAAAGCATTTTTAAAAAGTGATTAATAAGCATCCCACGTGAAGAACAGCTAATTACAAAGAATCCGGGATGAAATTGGACTCCGAGTTTTCCTTTTGCATTTCCAAGAAGTCGCAGAAAAGAGAGATGCGCTGGGGCTCATGCACCTCATAAAAGGAATAGGAAACCCTTTTTCCTGTTCTGATGGCACTTGAATCTCTTCTGTGCATACTATGTGACGTTGGGCGGGGCGGGAGAGATTTTAGACATCATCCTATCCTGTTCCTTCATCTTTTCAGGTGTGCAGGTAGAGATCAGAAGTAGGACACGGGCATCAGGTGTGGGTTTTCTCACATGCTGAACTGCCAGTCTGATGTTCTGACCCAGTCCACCCCGGCTAAGATCAGATGAAGAAACTCACTTCCTGTTTCCTCCTGTCTCTGCAGCTATGGTCCCGCTGGATGGACTCAGACTTAGGGGTCGACGTGAAGCGCGGCTCTTCAGCAGGTCTTAGGCTCGCCACTGGCAATGAGCTCTGTGCACTTAGGTCCTTGGCAGGCTCCCTCCCCTCCTCACACTCTGAGCTATCTGGAGCTCGCCCAGGGAGGCCTGCACTGGGGCAGAAGTTTCTGCCTGGAATGGGACTAATGTTGGCCATGGTAACAGGAAAGGGTTTCGTGACTGCCTGGGGCAAAGCAGGCTGCCCAGACCTGCTCTCACTCAGTGTCCCCGAGTTGGATGCCTGCAGGGCCACTGGGCTGCCTTTTTGGTAGGAGGGCATGGTCCTTTCCATGGTGGCACTGAAGTACAGTGTTGTGCTTGCCTGTCCTTCCTCCCCTTTCAGAGGCCCATGCGCACCCTTCCCCTGAGCTTCAGGGTCAGCCTCGGTCCCATCCTTCGGGTTGTCTTCGTCCTGTGGAGCTGGTGGCTTCTGGGTGGTTGAGTTGTCCCCATGCTCGCTGGCAAAGGAGACAAAGCTTGAAGTTCCCAGTGACTCCATCTCTGCTTTTGGAGCACCTGCGAACTCAGAGCCTCTCTCCAAGGTCAAAGGGTCACAAGGAGAGGATGGGAGAGCTTTCTGGGGAAACAGGGGCTTCCTCCGCAGATTACAGTGTTGACTCGACCCCAACACAGGGGAACAGGAGTAGCCAGGGCTGTCACCTCCAAGGACTGCGTTGATCTTAGATACACTTCCTGTCTTGAGAGCAAGTTTCACCAACAGCCAGTGGTGGTGGCTGAAGAAGGAGCCCTCCCCGGATCTCCGATCCCCCAGCCCTACCTCTGTCGTACTCCGCTCTGGGCTGGAGGCCTTATCTAGACTGGTTAGCTCATAGCTTTCCTCTTGGCACCAGCCTGAGCTCTCTGACCTCTCCCCTGCGGGAACCATGGCCCTGGGGGAAGCCTCTGATTCAGCTTTCTCATTCTCTATGGGGCCACAGCATCTCCTCTTGAAGCTCTGCTGGATGTCTGCAGATTTTGGATGTAGCAAGGTATAATAAAGAACCAGCGAGACACTGCCTGAGAAAGAAAACAGCACACAGGAGAACATGAGGTTACATTCTGGGACACCCGATATCCTTCCGTGAGTGACAGTCTCAGTGGCTACTTTGAGCAGTATAATTTTGACCTACAGTAGGGAGACTCAGAACTGGATATTGTTCAGGAGGAGTTTTAAACAGGCCCCAGCATCTCTAACCGCTATAAATGTTCTGAACCTAAAAAATTGTACAGCCGTGGCTTCGTTCCTGTTGAGCCTCAGCCTGGAGGGTGTCTGGCATTGACAGTTATGTGCAAATGTGTGCCTGCATGCGGGCACCAGAGGCATAGTAGTAATCTCGTCACTTCTAGAATCCCACCAAGGGCACGGTGTGGACGGATGCCAAAGCCGGGGGAGGCAGGAGGTAAGAAAGCGACCTCGAAAACAAGAGCCCGAAGCAGAGGTCAGTCCCGCTCCTCAAAAGCCCCTATCAAGGCATTTCCACGAACAACAACACTTCCTCTGTGCACAAACATCTTAATCACGCTGTTGTCAGCTTCATTTATGTCGATCAGAAGTGTTGACTGCTGCAATAATCTCTTTAGCAGAGCATTCCAGTAAGCCACCCACGCTGTTTCCAGTTTCCTGTCACACTGGAGAAAGTGCCTGGGTTAAGGGTGCTCGTTATAGATTCAGGAGACGTGAGCTAAGTGTGAGGAGGAGGCTGAAGGCGCCGGGAGATGGCAGCGTGACAGACCCTAGGAGGGAACCCAAAGGACGTTGCCCTTAGACCCTCAATGTCTCTGGGGACAAGGGCAGGCTCAGGGCAGGGCACTGGTGTGCGGTAGGTTTGGAAGTGGGGACAAGGACCAGCATTCCTGTCCTCTCTGTATTGGACACAGCTAACATGCTAGTTTCTATACAATGCTGTGGATGCATACCAAGCCCAAACACTCAGCTTTTGCAATAAGTTCTACCAAGGCAGAGAAGAGCAGCAAACCAGCTCACCTTTGCTACCCTCCCTACGTGCCCCAGATGCCGGGTAGGCAGCAGGGTCTGCTGCAGCCAGGGACTCTGAGAGCGATGATTTCCTACTACCTGCTGGACTCTTGGCCGAGCTCAAGGCTGGTATGCAGTAGGCACTAAACAAATACATATTTGTCCAGGGAAAGAAAGAAACGGGGAGCCTAGATTTGGGCAGGAACTATTTCAAGCCTGTATTCTTAGAACTATAACTCTTTTAGAAATATTTTATGTATATGTGTTTTGCCTGCATGTATGTCAGTGTTTCACATGCCTGCTGGGTGCTCCAAAGAGGCTATCAAATGCCCTGAAACTGGAACCAGACCCTTATAAGACTCCACGTGTGTAAACCCATGTTCTCTGGAAGAGGTGCCAGTGTTCTTTACTGCCAAGCTATCTTTCCAGCTTCTATAATTTTCTTCCTCCTTCCTTCCTTTCTTCTTTCTTTCCTCTCTCTCTCTTTAAATCTTTTCTTCTTTTTCTTTCTTCTTCTTCTTCCTCCTCCTCCTCCTCCTCCTCCTTCTTCTTCTTCTTTTCTTCGACACAGGATGTCTGTGTAGCCCTGCCTGTCCTGAAACTCACACTGCAGACCAGGCTGGCCTCAAACTCACAGAGATCCACCTTCCTCTGCCTCCCAAGTGCTGGGATTAAAGGCATGCACCACCACCACCTGGCTTATAATTTTTCTTTTAAAAAATTACTTGTTTTCTTGGGACAAAGCCTTGATACATAGCCTTTGCTGGTCTCAAAGTTGTGTCAATCCTGCATGAGCTAAGTGTTAGGATTGCAGGCATGAGACAGAGTATCTGGCTTATATAGTTAGCTCTTTTTTTTTTTTTTTCTCGAGAAAGGGTTTCTCCGTGTAGCTTTGGCGGTTCTGAAACTCACTCTGTAGATCAGGCTGGCTTCGAACTCACAGAGGTTCTCTTACCTCTGTCTCCTAAGTGTTGGGATTAAAGGCATAGAGTCATGTACCACTGCCTGCCTACAATTCATGTATAGTAGTGTTGGGCATTGAACTCAGGCCCTCTTGAATGCTCACTTTACAGGTGAGCTGCTTCTCGGATTTTTTTTTTTTAATAACCAGGGGTTTTCTACTTAGCCCAGGCTTGCCTCAGATTCACTATGTAGACCATGATGGCTTAGAATGCACATCAATTCTTGCCTCAGGCTGCCAAGCACTGGATTTACAGAAATGAGCCATCACGTCTGGCAACAACATAATTTGGTATGATTTTAAACACGTATCAGATATACTATTCTCTAGCGCCTGGGTTTAAGGACTGACTCACAGTTTCGTTGTTTCCGCTCTTTCTTTTGGCACACTCTTCCTTTCCTATTGGGGATTCCCAGAGGGCCAAAGGAAAGCCAGATATGTGTCCAGCGCCACCTGCTGGTGGGCAAAGGGAAAGCATTACACAGATCCGTCCCTTCTGACAGTTTTACTCCCAGTCTATTGGGCTTACGGGAAGTCCTGTGGACTAGAAAATCCCAAACGAATGGTTAAGTCTCTCAGCTGTGAGGACCATCACATCATATCCCAAGGGACACAGGCTCTCCTAGGATTTCAACTGGCCACTCACAGCACACATGCAGCTTAGAGATCAGTGTCTTCTACTCAATTTCCGGGCAGCATTCTGGACAGATGTGGCTGCTCCTACCTTTGTTTGAAGCTCTTAGCACTCTAGCCAGTTAGACAAAGCTAAGCTCAGAGTCTCAAGCTGCAGACAGCAGCCTCCTTACTCACAGCCTGGGTCCCATCTTCTGCTCACGGCTCTTAAACTATTCCCTGTCTCTCAGCTCATTAAAAAAATACAAGTTGTAGCCGGGCAGTGGTGGTGCACCTTTAATCCTGTGCTGGGATTAAAGTCAAGGGGCAGAGGCTGGTGGATCTCTGAGTTCTGAGTTCGTGGCCAGCCTGGTCTACAGAGTTCTGCATTCCAAGAAAGCCAGGGCTACACAGAGAAACTGTGTCTTGAAAAACCAACTAACTAACCAAACAAACAAAACAACAGGTTGTGGTTGAGAAGACAGCTCAGTGGATTGAAGACTTGCTGCATAAGTGTGAATGCTTGGGAACCTACGTAAAAGCTGGGATGGGATGGGGCAGCTGCCTGTAATCCCAGCACTTGGGAGGCAGAGACAGGGGCAAGCCCAAGGCAAGCTAGCTAGCTAGACTATTAGGAATCTGTGAGCCCTAGGTTCAGTGAGAGACCACGACTCAGTAAATAGTTAAGGAAGACATCCGGAATCAACTTCAGGACCTCACATCGGCATCTGCACACACATCACACATGTACACCCCACACACATGTGAACATGTGCACATACATGCATACATACCACATGTGCAAACTCATGAAAATAAATAGAGAGAATAAATATAAAATAAAATATAAATACACGTGGGGGGGGGAGGAATCGTGGCTAAGAAGGCTCAGTAAGTCTTACCAATCAGAAATCCAGACGAGACTCCTGCCACAGTCCATAGGCTGGTCCGTGGTGCCCCCTGTAGAAAGTCAGTGGCCAATAGCAAGAGGATGGAGTTCTCCAGCAGCATGACCTGTGGGGTCAAGATAGCCACTATGTCCTGCTATCTGAAGCTCCGCCCTTCTGCCTTGGCACCTGCTAGGGTTCACAAACCGAGGTGCCGCCTCCAGGCAGGACTAAGGCCCCAGTGGGAGCGTTTCTACGAGGGGAGGGTTTGCTGGCGTGGTTCATAACGATACCCGCAGAGTCACAGACGCAAAGGGAGTACGGTGAGAATGACAGGTGTTTGGTGGAAGGGATTCTATCCGTCCCACACTAAGACAGCTGACAGACGCTGGCACAGGCACTACCAGCTCAGCCACATCCTCTCTTGAACTTCCTGCCTGAGAAAGCTCAAAGCTGCCAGGAGTCACTGCTTATTCTAGGCAGAACACGATGAGAGACACACGGAGCCCCCACCTCTCGCAGCAGACTCGTCACAGCTGCGAATTCATCCTCTGTCCTCTCCCATATGAGCCTCCCACCCCACCCTCACAGCTGTCACGTGAGGACTTGAGCACATCTCTTTGAAATCCAAACATTCAAGGAGTTCGCTCTCCCAGCTTGTGAGCACCTTCTTCTCTAACTCAAGTGATTCCCCTCTCCTGCCACTCATAAAGACGCTGGTCATGTGTTCCTGTTCTGGACAACTCCAGTTAACACCAGATAGGACAGTCACCAACTGTGCCCCTTATTTCCTACACATTTCCATGTCTGTGACTCAGCCCAAGCCCCCATACTCCCTTCTCCTTTACTGTCTCCCCTTCCTCCTAACAACTCCCATCACCTCCATACAAATCAGATTTCAGTTCTGTCCCTACAGACCAGAGGCTGTCTTTGCCTTTCACTGCTCTCTGGCAGCCCCACATGGACACGCCAGTGCTCCTGTGGTCCTCATGCTACCTCGGTGGCTTTACCTGAGATTCCCTGACTCCTCCGAGCCACTTTTCAGGCAGATTTCTCTCACTGCTCTGCAGCCATTGTCACTTTTGCAAAGTCTCCCCTGGCTACTGAGCCTTTGTCCTCACCTGGCCCTTGGGTTTCTCTGGGACGCCGATAACACTGCTTCTCTGACAACACTGTCTACATTGCTTTGTGCATCGGTAGCTACAAAGATCTGGCTTTTCGACACACTAGCCTCGAGTTCATTGCTAACATGTTTTAGGCTGTGTGTCTGCTGAGATGAGTAAGTCCCTCATGGGTGAAGCCACAATTCCCAGAGCTGTTCCACCTCTGAGAAAGGAGAAAGTGAGCCCAGGTATGCAGCTTCCAAAGGAGGTGGACCAGCAATGCTGCCCAAAGCTATCTCCAAAACAAGAATTCCCAGGCCTCATGGGGATGGGCCTAGGAATCTCCCCTTTGGAAAAGTCCCCCACGTGCATCTGTTAATAAAGTCTGCTGAGTTGGCTGCACCTGATGATATGGCAATGGTTGGATGTCAGGCTATTGTCAAAGTGTGTAATCACTGTTTGTAATTTCTCCTTATGCTAAGCTATTCCTCTGTGTGTGTGTGTGTGTGTGTGTGTGTGTGTGTGTGTGTGTATTGTGGTGCACTCACATGCATGTACAGGCATGTGGAAGACAGAGGAAGAGATCCAGTGTCTTCCATTATCGCTAAACCTTATTGCCTGAGACAGGGTCTTTCACAGAGCTGGAAGCTTGACATTTTGGCAAGGCTGTCTAGTAAGGTCTAGGGGTCTGCCTGTGTCTGCTGAGGTCACAGGCATTTGGCTGCTGGGGATTTGAACTCAGGTCTCTATGCATGCACAGTAAGTACTCTTATCCACTGAGCTGATCCCAGCCCCTGGTATTCCTTCTTTAATAGATGGGCAGGCACACACCTGCATATGTGCACCCTCCCCACCTAACATGTAATATAAAATCAGGCTTAAAGAAAACCTCCATTGCCACTTGCCAAGTAGAAGCTGGCCATCCTGCTCCTGGAAGGGCTGTCCCAGAAGTTGATATAGCAGAGGATGTATACGGCCCCCACCAGCAGGTTGAAGAGCCTCCAGTGGCAGGTGCTCTCCACAATGTCGCTCTGCTGGGCTACGAGCCAGAAGGACATCACCAGCCAATGAGCACCTGGAGAGGGTGAGGGGTGGAAGTCCACGTTCAGTGGGGATTTGGGAAGGAGGTGAGGCTGAACTTGAGCATCCCACAAGAGACCCCCCAAAGCCAGAAGGGAACTGAGGGGGCACAGGCAAGCTACTCATTGCATTTTTGCACGTCTGCCTCTCTGAGCCTCACAGGAGGCATTTGACCTAGTTTGGAGTTGAGAAGACAGACTGGATTCAGTGACATGCATCAGGCCTTACATACGGATACCCTTTTGCTTCCAGAAAGCATTTAAAGATGCAGTTATAAAACCCTCTACTGTGTTTACACTGTTGCTCTACAAGCCCCAACTCTCAGACCCAAAGAGAACTCCATGTGGACCAGTTACAAGTTTTCTTCTTATACTTTAAGATGAATAGCCTCATTCTGGAGCACAAGCTGAATTTTAAAATGACGGATAAAATGAAGTTAATTTCTGTATAAGAACACAACTTTTTTTTCCAAAAAAAATGTTCTTTTCTGCCAATAACTGTATTAAATGTTTGTTCTGGGTACATGGGCCAGCTATTTCTCAATGTTCTCAGTTCTCTAAAAAAAAAGAGTACACTGTTCCCTCTTGCAGAGTGTATTCACTGATGACCAGAGGACACTGCTGTCCTTGGCAAGGACACACAGGCCCCATTCAGGAGTCTGAAGGGCTAGACAGACTCTTGGTCATCACATTCATATCTGCGCTGCTGGCGAAGAGAAGGCTGGGGTTCAGTGGGGATTTCCTGATTTAGACAGTGTCTTAAAAAAAAAAAAACCCAAAGGAAACACGGTGCTTATGGAGGCTCTAAGAAGCAGCATGTACTTTACACAGTTTTGCGCAGGATCAGGTGGAACCTGGACCTCCCTCCTGTGTGAGCAACAACATTCTACAGGATGGTCTACCACAGTCTTCTGAGAACTGTGGTTTCCGGCTTTAGCTGGAACTTCAGCGGCTGGGATTTCTATGGTGGTGTATCCAAAGAGTCAGCGTGCACCACCACCTCTTGCATTGGAGGCACACTCTCGGGAGCTAGGGTCTGGACCTCCATGTTCATGGGTCTGTGCTACCAAGGACGGTTTGACTGGCAGGGCACAGCAGAAGCCATGCTGTGGGTGTTCTAGGTTGAAGAGGACTGGACGTTTACAATTCCTGGTTCTTGGAACTGCCAGTACTAAGGGTGAGCCCAGGTTACTTTGCTGAAGAGAGAGGCCACACCTGTGACTCCAGTCGGCTGAGGTCCCCTAGGAACACAGAGGCCTGCTTTTCTGCTTCTCTAAGGTCCTCTGCTGAGCCCAGTAGTCACAGATCTAGGACAGAGGACCGTGAACCATTACTGTTAAGGCTTTATGAATGGAACAGAAGCCCCACTTACCTCCAACCACTAAAACCCAAACACGGTAAACCCTGCAGAACAGAACCAGGCTCAGCACACGGGCTCCTAACATGCCCATCCTCCAGAACTGTTGGCACAAGAGGGCAGCCCATAGCATCGTGCGGTGGCCTGGCTTCATGACACCCAGGAAATGGCTGTATGACACAAGGGCCCAGGACAGTGACGACCAGGAAAGTAAGGCGCTGATTCCTGGAGGATTGAACAGACAGAGCTCCCTACAGACTCTGAAGCACACGTGCAGATGCCCTCCGTCATCCCTTTCTGGGAAGAACAAAGTTCTTATAAAAAACTAGCCCAATGGTGATGTACTATTGACCATATGTAATATAATGATGTACCATTAGGTGGGTAACCTAATAATACTATACAAACATGCATTGGTGGGTAACCTAATAATACTATACAAACATGCATTGGTGGGTAACCTAATAATGCTATACAAACATGCATTTACATGGAAGCAAGGGGAGGTAGGAAATGGCTCCACTGCCCAGTGTCCTGGATGCTTTTCTTCTTGATGTCCTTTAAAAATGTCCCCGTCCCTGGGCTTCTAAGGTCTCTGGCCTAAACTATGATTTAAAGGATGTGGGCCCTACAGGATGCATACAGACATGGTTCACGACAAGTATTTGCCACACATAAAGGAGTCTTGATGGAGGAATAATGGAATGAGCAGCCACATCTGAGTGTTCAGACCTTCTGTTTTAAGTTTGGATAGTTAAATAGAAGAGGGGGAGGAAGGTGGGTAGGGGAAAGAGAGAGGAAGGGGGAGGGAGAGGAGGAAGAAGTAACGAGGTGCTCTGGCTGGATGAAAGCTGGGAACACATCTGCAGGAGATGAGCAGATGTGGGGTGTCAGGTGTCAGCTACTGACAGGGTAGATGAACATGTAGACTCCCCAGGAGAGATGAACATGTAGACTCCCCGAGAAGCAGACTTCCCAGGGGAGTTTTCAAGGTTATCTCCTCTCTGCACAACTTTTGTCTTAAGGATTGACTTTAGATGCTTTACCCCAAGAAACCAGCTCTCTGTGACCTCATGACCCCGAGCAAAAGCCATCTGTAACCATCGTTTGTGTTAGTGATCATGGGGTTTTCCCTGGTCTCCCAAATAGGAGAAATCCTAGAGGGGACACCAGGTCCTCCAAGGTCAGGCACGTATTCCCGTCATCTGGGAAGCAGTGGGTGTGAGTCGTGGTGAAAGGTACCCACCTGGCACAATGTCTGTGAAGTCAGAGGCTAGGAAAACATAGACCTGGAGCAGCAGGTGGGGCCCTGTCTGGAGCAGAGCCTCCAGGAGCCGGAGCGCTGACAGGTCAGCCTCCTGCAGGTGCAGCTGTCCTGAGCAGGGAGCCTCCTTCCCCTTCCACAGAGCGGCTGCCACAGAGTCCCAGTGCCTACAGAGAGCAAAGACATCATGACACAGACCATGAAGCCAGCTGCGCAGGCTGCCGCAGACTTCAACCTTTCACACGGACATATGAGGCATTCTCAGGAGTGCCCTACTGATGCCTCTTAGGGCCACCAGTTAGGCGGTTGCTGAGCTCTGAGTTCAAGCTGCCTATTTCAGTTCAAACTTTATGTGCTCAGCAGGGTGTCACTGTAGGTGACTATCCCCAAGGTTAGAAGGGGTGGCTAGGTGGGTAGGTGGTTACTGCCAGGTTAAAGAGCCAAAGCTGGGTCTGGTGAGGCCTGTAGAGAATCTTGGTCAATGTTTTCACCTCAGGTCTTCCAGGGAGGGCTATGGAGCCCTTCAAAAGAGATCTGCTGCAAGGCACTGTGGGTAATCAACTCTTTGGAGCATAGTGATGAAGGAGCCCTCATCTTCCTCCAAGGAGTGTAGATCTCTCAGTGCCCTGAGGCAGGAATGCTGTAAAAGCAGTTGGGGAAGATGGGTCTGGGGTCCTCACTGGAGGCTGGCAAGAGAGGTGGGACCAGTTGGAGAAGCTAAGGACTGATAGGATCCTATTTAAGTATATCAGAATTCAGTTTCAGCCCATGGAACTTGGTTTTTTCTCTGGAAAACTGATTGGAAGAGGTACATATGCTGTGTTTGAGATATGGGATAAATCTGTACATTTGTAGGCATGTCTGTAAATGAGTGCATATATGTATAAATGTATGTGCACACATGAATGTTCAGTGTGCAAGCATATATATGCTTGCGTACAGCATGTGCACACACACAGTGCATATGGACACATATGCATGTACACATGTCCACACATGTGCAAGTGCAAATATACACAGAACATACATACAGTGCATATCACATGTGAATGTCCACATGTATCTCATAAATACATGTATATATGTGTATATATGTGCATATGTAGGTGTGTGTGTGCACAGCAGCTGTGGAAGCTGATACAGCACTCAAGCAGGAATGACTGAAGGTTCGGTGTTGGGAATGGAAGCGAAGGAGCGAATGCAGGGAATGTTGGAGCATACAGAGGGGGACTTGGCCAAGCAGGATGGAGAGGGGCTTACAGGTGGCTCTAAGACACCTATAAGTTCAAACTCTTGGAAATGGTGACATTAACACGCAGCAGAAAGGAGCCTGCTAGCAGCTGCTTGATTGACAGGGGCAAACAGAAGGACCTGGGCTTTTAGTTGTAAATTAAGAGTCATGGACAGAGGCAATGGGCATGGTCAAGTGGACAGGAAGTGGCTAGAGGAGGTGGTGTGCAGATATTGGGGACCCAAGGCAGCAACCAGTCACCTTGAGGACAGAAAGGTCACCAAAAAGAACAGCAAGTTTGAAAAAGCACGGAACATTCTCAAAGTCAAGGGCAGAATGACAGAGTCACATGACACACAATAGACTGCTGAGGTGTAAGAGGGACCAGAGGCCTGTCTCAAAAGTCCGTAGGATTGTGCTGAGCAGGGCCATAGGGCCACCCAGCTTAGGCACGACTGGGTGACCTTCCTAGTGTGCAGCAGGAATCAAGACTTAGAAAGAAGCGAGAGCACGTCCTTGTCTGTGTCTCCGCAAACATACAGTAGGCACTCTGTTCTGATAGGGTCCTCTTGTGAAAGAGCCATAGCCCACACAACCTGGATAACCATACCAGCTGCCCTGGGGTGACCGGGCTTGGAGGGCCTACCAGGGGTAGGGCTCTACTCTCGCTTACTAACATCCTCCCTGGGTCTAAGTTGTGCAGCAGGAGGTAGAGTGCCACTGGCCATGGTGTGGACAGCGGTACCCAACGGCTCTGTCTGCGAGTTGAGCCCCCGAGGTCGCCTAGGAAAGCCACCCAAGCATCTTGCTAAGGTTCTGAAGATGACAAGCTAACGTTCCCATCTCCCAGCCCAAGGCTGGAGGCTGACTTTGAAACGACTTCATTCCTGGTGTGGAGGGTCCAGGGAAGATGTTTAGGACAAATAAGTTTTCCTTTCCATCTTTTGACTCCTGCTGAGAATTGATTTCCTCTGAGTGTTTGAGACCATTGTTACTGACACAGACTAATGTTAGGAGAAACATGCACTAAAACCACATGCCATAGTTTTCTTTTCCTCCCCACGGGATGGGCTAGTTTCCTCTTCCTGCCTGCTGTGCAGTCCCCACCGAAGGGGTTTTAGTTCAGTACTCCCCCACCCCTTTGGTGCTAGAGATTGCACCCAGGGGCCTTGTGCTGGCTGGATCAGTGTTCTCTCACTGAGTCATACCCTCAGCCCCTCCAACATGAAGTTTTATTAGGCTTTGAATAGGGCAAATGAAAGATGTTCTTTAGAGAAGTGAGTTGTGAGTTTCAGTTGTGCAAAGCGCATGCACACACACACTAAATGCTTAGAACAAGGAAGAAAGATGTATCGGGTGAGTGCCTGGCATGTAGGTCCTTGCTAGGGAGATGAAGGTGGTCCGTGGGCGCCTCCTGGAGAGGATGGCACAGCGGTGGATGTGAAGCCGAGCGGGCGTAGGGCGTATGAGACATCAGTGGGACCAGACACAGGCTTTGGAATGGGGCTCGTGGCTGGGGACGGCAAAACAGCAGAGTTGACCTTACCAGGCTGGGGTCAGGCAGAAAGATGGAGGAATCCAGGCTGAGGCTAGGGGGCAGCTGCTGGGGAGTTGGAATGAGATGGGGGCAGCGGGAGCTTTTTCTGAGGTCCTGAAAAACACCCTGACTTCTCTTCTGGATGCTGTGTCTCAGGCCCCCCCCCTTCCTCTGTCCTGGGTTTCTGGAGGCTTGTGCCAACTGTTCCTGGTGCCATCTCTCTAAGGCCTGACTCCCTCCTTCGCTCCAGGCATTTCCCTTTGTCTTGATGGTACGCCAGTGCTTTCAGCTGTTCCCAAGTTAGTCTCAGACACTGGACTTAATTACATGTGTCTGCAATCTGGCAGGGCACACACAAGTTACTCCATGTGAGCCATATTGCCAGTGGCCCAAGATTCCTAGTTAAAAACAACATGTACCATAAGCAGAAACTTGGACGTGCAGTTACTTTACCTGACAGGTCTTTGGTAAGTTTCTCAGCTCTTAATAACACTCACTTCCACCACAAGTAGTCTATCCTGGGCTCACAGCTTGGGATAAGTGATTCTTCTGTCCATGGTAATGTTTTTGGTGGTGATAGAGCTGAGACTGTCAACAGTGAAAGGCTGGAGTATAGCTGTGCTTCATATGCTTATTTAGTGTGTGTGTGTGTGTGTGTGTGTGTGTATGTGTGTGTGTGCATGCGCATGCGTGCGCACATGCAGTGGTACACGTGACAGTCAGAGGGCAACTTTTGGAAGTTGACTCTTTCTTTCGAGCAGGTCCCTGAGATTGAATTCAGGTAGTCAGGCTTGGTGGCAAGTACCTTACCTGCGTTTGAACATCAAATCTGCACCTATCCATGTCAAGCTGGTCTTATATGCCCCTAAAGTGTGTTTTAACTTTCTCTTTGGTGTAGAAAAATTGCTATGCCAAGACACACGCTGAGGAGGAGTGTATTTAGGTAGTCTCTCATCCTCCTGGGATGCGTTTCTAAGTGGATATGCAGGCTTTTTAAACAAGGTGAAGGAGACACAAACACACACAGCATCAGAGCGTAAACAAAATGTTCAGATGGAGAAATAACTGCCCTTGTGTAGAATGGTTTGTCACTAAGGTCAGGTTCTCTTAGCATTAAAGATTGTGTTGTTTGGAATTAAAACCAGAATCCATTTGCATCTTCAGCCCTTGCATTTTCTATAAGCGGTTTTTACCTCAAGGGATTTTGTTGAATCAGTTTGTCTGTTGTTAGTTCATTCGTCTGCATTTCATTATGGAGTCAGTTAATGGGCGGGGCTTCATTTTCTAAAGTTTGAGATTGTGCAAAACACAGCTGTTCTGGCTCCCCCTACAGGTGCCTTTGCCAAACTGCAATGAAAACCAAACCAAACCTGATCTGCATGGCTTATCTCCTGTTTCGTTTATGAGCGGCTGTATCAGAACCAGAGATTCGCCACTTTCAACTTTCAGTGCTTTCTGCTGAGAAATGGTAGTTGGCCTCATCTGCAATCTCTGGGACACTGTGGAAGGGGCGTCCCTTATGGTTCTTTGGCTGCCGGGAAACTGAGAGCCAAATATGTGGTCCAGTTCTAAAAACTGCACATTCTTGGCTTTATCGCCAGATACATTACTTTATCTCTTCCTGGAAATCAATATTTATTTTCCCTCAATTTTGCCATGAGATTCATTTTTATTTATGTCCTATTAGTCTCTGTCTCTGTCTCTGTCTCTCTCTCTCTGTTCTGCCTATGGAGGCCAGAAGAGGGCACCAGATCCCCTGGAGGTGGAGTTAGAGGCAGCCATAAGTCACCTTATGTGAGCCTGTGTTCTCTACTCCTGAGTCGTTGCTCCACCTCCTATATCATCATCATCATCATTATTGTTATTATTATTATTTTGAGATAGGGTGTCACTATGTAGCCCAGGCTGGCCTCTACCTCAGAGATCTGACTGGTTTTTCTTTTCTTTTTTTTTTGGTTTTTCGAGACAGGGTTTCTCTGTAGCTTTGGAGCCTGTCCTGGAACTAGCTCTTGTAGACCAGGCTGGCCTCGAACTCACAGAGATCCACTTGCCTCTGCCTCCTGAGTGCTGGGATTAAAGGCATGCGCCACCACCGCCCGGCTCGACTGGTTTTTCATCCTTAAACCTGGGCTTAAAAGCTTGTGTCACCACACCAGGCTCTATCCATTCCTTGTTAATCACCTGAATGGCTTTTGTAAATTAGCTTTCTGTGGCTATTGTTTCTCCCAGTTTTTTATTTATACTTGTCTTTTCATTTATCCAAGCGAATTTTAAAGTATGGACCAGAAACCACGGCATCACTTAGTGGTGATGCTGAGAGCCTCAGGGGAATTCACTGTCACATGCCACAGATCTGGACCAGCCTCCAGCCTTGGGCCTCACTTCTCCGAAGGTTTATAAGGACCCCAGAGCCCCAGAAGGCAGATCTACTGAAGAATAGTTAATGCTCCTTTCTTAAGACCACTCTGAATTCTGTTTCTGAGCTATCAAATTCTTGTCTCTGTTGAAGCCACACACTTGTTTGATAAGTTATTCATTGTTTTTTTGAGATCTCAACCGGTACAGTGAGTTACCTGACCGGCAATGAACCTTCCAGCTTTATCATAAGGCCTGGCAAATGAAGGGTAGATAGCAGGTCATGCTCCAAGGAGGCTGCAGTCCCAAGCTCTATGAGACAACATAACCCCCACCCCTCACTATCGACAGCTCTGCTGTTGCAGGAAAACACAGAGCTCAGGAAGGCCCAGCTTGGGAGAAACCACTGTGGCACATGCGTGTTCTTGATGCCTCTATATGACAAGGGTCTGCTGGGGAGGAACACAGAGAGGAGGCAGTCACTTGATGTCTTTCTAGAAGCCCCTTCTACTCTGACCCCAGTCCAGCCTGGATGGAGACAGACGGCACAAGCTCCCAGGGCAGACAGCAGCACTTGGCAATGGTTCCTTGGATGCACTTCCAACCTTGGTCATCTGTGATTTAATAAGCACTTGAGCTTCAGGATTCCCCTGTCTGGTTCCTGATTTCTTCCCCTTTTATGAAAGTCCCTGAACTCTATGGAGTTATGAGTCAGATGAGAGCAGAAACGTGCTGTGTCTGAAACTGTACCAACTTCCCATCTCCTCTGGAGACGCCTGTGGGCACAGGGAAGCCAGAGCCACACCTGGTAGCTTTTCATACAAAGAAAAGAAAAAAAATGAAAAACCCTGGCCCTGTCTCCCAAGTCACTTCTTCCTGCCACAAAAGCATAAAGCAAATGCCATTGTGTGGGCTTTACCATCTCGTTTGTGGTCAATTAAGTCTGTGCCACTGTTGTGGACTAAGGTCGTAGGGGTACATGGAGCACTTTAAGTAAACTGAGTTAGTAGCACTAGAGGTTAATTAAGGGATGATATAGAATCTGGCTAAAGACAAGAAGAAGCATTTGAAAGGTCACTGGCACCATCAGGAGGAGCCCCCGATGTCAGAGATGTCTCGGGATGCCAATGCCAAACAGAGGTATAACCCTGAGCTTCCATGGCTTTAAGGTGGGAGTGCATATGGGCGGGGAATTCTCCCATTACATCAGATGAAAGAGAGAGGGCTGCTCTTACCGCTTCCAGACGCCAAGCTGCAGGAGATGCAGTGACACCAGCCACCAGTGACCCTGATGCCCATCTGCGTAGAACCACAGATAGCTCAGGGCCTGGACCAGGATGCCGGGTAGGAGGAGAGAAAGGGCCAGCCACCCCCAGAGGAGGTGACCTGTGGCAAAGTAGTAAACAATGGTGCAGAGCCCTGGAGTGAGAGACGATATGAGGGACAGAGTTAGGTGACTGCTTTATAAACACCAGATCTCTGCCGTTACAGGGCTTGCCCTCAAAACCTTTCTGCCACCAACAGCAGCGTTCTTCCAAGAATGCACCCAGGATAAGGACGCTAGCCAGCCCAGAGCTCATCTCACGCCCATGCATCATGGGACTTCTCTGCCTTAGCCAGTCCAGGGTCAGAGGCCAAGAGAATAGAGACCTCCCTTAAGGCCAAAGCCCACAGAAACTACCCACAGAGACCAAGTCCTCCGAATCTGTTCACCCTGTCTTGTCTGAGGAAGCCCTGCCAAAGTTTCTGGCTCCTGACCAAATGAGTATTTCCATATGGCCCCATATGGCATGCCCTGACTCTTTAACCCTGGGTCCTGTGAGCGATCCTAGGCCTGTCCCATCTCCTTGTCCTCTAGGCCATTTAACAAAAAACGAAACAACCCAGGTTCCAAACCAACCCAACACAGCATCTTTACTATTAACAAAGAGTCAGCAGGACCTGCTGGAAATAAGACAGACACAAGGGTAGTGGCCATGTGTGGGGTTGTCTGTGGGGTCACACAGAACATATACCAAGGACCTGATGGCTAGTATGGGGAGCCCCAGTGATGTGGGAGCCGACAGCATGGAGTGATCTCATCCTCACCTTGCTGTTGCTGCTACCCGAGCCGCTTGTACTAGAATTGAGTCACATTCTGTGTAAGTACTGTGTGGCTTTGTCCTCTCTTTTGATTTGTGGTCCTCCTTGGACTTGAATTCAGGGCTGTGCCTATGCTAGGTAAGGTCTCCACCACTGATCTCCTGCAGTCCGCTTTTACACCTTGTTTTGAGACAATGTTCTGCTAAGTTGCTCAGACCAGCTTTGACCTTTCTGTAGCCTAGCTGGCTCTAGAACTGTCCACCCAGCCCACCCTCTCCAATGGCTTGGTTTACAGGCCTGGGCTATCCAGCTAGGATCTGGCCATGTAACATTGGACATCAGCAAGGAACTGTGTTGGTACTGCTGATTACTAAGGACGGCAGTGGAGGGCACTCAGTCATCCTTTCGCACTACTGTTGCTGGCATTTTCCAGAATTAACAAGGAATGCGGATCTGCAGGCACAACCCCAAGGCTCCGAGGCACAGCTGGGAACCAGGCAGCTATGGGCAGAGGGATTGCCGTCATTCCTTTCTTGGCCTCAGGTTCTGTCGAGTGCTCTAACTCTATGAGCTCCCTGCTAAGCATGCAACCTTTTCCTGTTAGAAAGCTAGGGTGCCTAGGTCACTTTGGGCAGCAGTGCGCATCCTGGTTTCTCCAGGTCCAGTCTAGCGCCCTTTGGAATTCTGAACGGGTGACGGGGGCAGGAATCTGCAGGGACTACGTTGCAAATTAAAAGTAAATTTCAGAGGTATCGTGTCCAAGAGGGGACTCGGAACCTTGTAGGTTCAGGATGGTGGAGTCTCTTCAGGGACAAGGCCTTGTAGGAGAGTGGCGGAAGTGGGCGGAGGCACTAGCCGTCAGCACCGAAAGGGTTACAAGTTCAAACGTGAAAGGCGCGAAAAGTATGGCCATCTTGCTTCACCTCCACCGCCCACAGGACCCGTGTCCCCAGCAATCAGCGTTCCGCCGTGTCCCAAACCGCAAAGGGAAATCAGTGCCCTTTGGGATACCAACCCTCCACTCTCCCAGCCCTCGGCTCGCATGCGGCAACCCCAGCCAGAAGCCCGGGTGACCAGGGAGCCAGGGCACCTCACCAAGTGCTGGCGCTCCACGCAGCCTCCTCACGCAGCGTGGGCTGGAGCTAGTAGCGGACAGGGATTCAGGACTCCGGGTTTGGGGTGTGGAGAGGATCCATGCCATGCATGGAGGGGTGTCCGCATGGGTGGAGGGAATCATGCATCAGTGAGGGGGTCGCACCGGGAGTGCTCTGCAGGCTGGGAGGGGAGCTACTGTGCGTGCACCGGGCGGGCAGTCTTTGCCTCCTGCTAGGACAGCAGTAGCAGATGTGCCCGGGACACTGGGATGGAGTGGGGTGTTGGAAGGGTGAGCACTCGCGGGCTGCGCCGCACTCACGCGCGCTTTGCTCGGCCGCCTGCAGCAGGGCAGAGAGTCCCAGGAGCCCCGCGTACATCTTCTGCGCCGCTGCCGCCTGTGCCCGCCCCTTCCCCTGCCCGCCACCGAGCAGGGGAAGCTTCCGGCCTGGGGCCCCAAGGCTAGAGGCTTTTCGTTCAAGCCTTTTGCCAAGTTGCTAGCGGAGTGGGGGTGAGGGCGGGGACGTCGGGATCGGGGCGGACAGGTTCTTAGGCTGCGTCTCACTTGATCTGTGCCAAATTTGTATGCTGTCCCCTTCTCCCCCCCAACATCTTAAGGGTTGGAGGGCACAGTGGGTTTGTTGTGAGGTGCAATAGTTTAGTCACTGGGTGATTACAGTGGTCACAGTGGGAGGGTTTGCTCAGACTGGTTAACCACAAATCAGAGTACAGTGGAGTGTGTGTGTGTGTGTGTGTGTGTGCGCGCGCGCGCGCCCGTGCAGGATGCATATGTGCGTGTATGTGCCCGTGTGTGCGTTCGTGCGTGCGTGTGTGTCTTGGAAAAGTGGGATTTGAATAGCTGATTGAGTCTTTTGAAGTCTTTCAGTTATATGGCCGGAAAAGGGAAAAGGAGGCTACATTCTCGCCTTTAACAGCCATTTTGCTAACAGACCTTTCCTTCAGGAATCCTTGACGGTTAATCCAGTTCCTCCAAAGCCAGAAGTAAACCTGCCCAAGGAAAGTCTTCTGGGAGATGGAAAAGCATCACCCTTGCATGTGTTACAAGGCAGTGGTTATGTAGAATGTGAACTCCTGATGTCCAGGTGTGGGGGGTATGGTTTACAACTACTGAGCAAAGAGGACGTGGTAGAAAAATTACGAAGAAGAGACCAGGCCTACAGAAATTCTGCCCAACAGGACCTAACAGAATTCCCGCCAAGGAACAATTAGGACTGGGAAGAAACACTGTTCATGATTGGTGTGAGACAGGGAACATTGCAGTATGCTTAAAGCCTTAGAACATTGTCCCCCAATTTCTAGGTGTGTGGTTTGAGAAATAGATACATATCCCATATTTTATATATTAAAACCAGTCCAAGGAGGGCAAAGTGGAGCATCAGGGCATGGGCTGCTTCTCTGCTCTGCTTTGTATGCTGTACGCTGTGTGGAGGGTCACCTCCCTCAGACTCTGCATGTTGTAAATACAGAACACAGAAGGATCTGCCGGGAGACACAGTGGGGGAATTCCAGCTGGGATATTCTATCTGATTTGAGGCTTGTGTGGTAAAGGAGGGTGACTCATGACTATGGATAGCCTTCTGTGCCTTTAACCTCCCTTCTCTCTGCCTTCTTTTTCTTCAAACCACTTAGATCACCTAATTATTCCTCCGCCATGAGGTAATGTGTCTCTTTTCACTACTATGTTATGACAGGATGGGAGGGCCTTCACCTGACTATTGATACTTTGTTCCTGGGCCTGACTTAGGGGAGATTGTTGTGAGAGACTTTTTCTGAGGATATATAACATGACTGACAAAAGTAATGGCCCCACCCATGTCCAACTCGGTGAAACAATGAATTCTTACTGGGGTTCCTTACAGGAGTATGAGGGAGGGGTTAATTACAGGAGCAGCGATGACTCAGAAGCTACTGTATCATCAGAAAGCTCACTTTGAGGTGGGCTTAGGTTTCTTCCTCAGGGTCCAAATGGCTTTTGCCTGGAGACGCTGCTATTGTCTACCCCTCATGATGACTGGGGAAGAAATCCCATGAGGAGAAGGAAGCTGAGTTGAGAGATTCCTTGTAGTCTCAAGACTCTGCACACTCACAGGGTGGTGGGGGTGCAGGCCTTTACTTCCAGTGTTTGGGAGACAGAGGCAGAGGCAGGTTCATCTCTGTGAGTTTGAGGCTTATCTCAGTGAGTTCCAGTACAGCCAGGGTAGTTACACAGAGAAACCCTGCCTCGGAAAAAACAAAACTGAACATCAACAAAAACAAAGCAAAAATCCTAAAAACTCCCCACACTCTTGTTGAGTTCCAGGCCCCACCCAGCTGATGTGGCCTGGTTAGATTGTTGGTGGCCTCTCTCTGGATGAAAATCTGGCTTCTCAGTTTGAGGAGCCCTCTTCAAGGCAGGTAGAATTCCTTCCACACAGGATATGTCTAAGCCCAGGATATGTCATATCTCAGAAGGTGAAATGAGCAGTCTGTGAGTAGCCAGGCATCTCTGTGAAATGTGTTTTTGTTTCCAAGGGGCTGCTGGTAGACTCTGGAGGTGCTGATTCAGGCCTCTCAACCAGGAGATGTGTTCCTGCTTACCCATCAGGTGTAGGACCAGATCTCTGTCCCATTTACATCCTGTATCCT
Organism: Ondatra zibethicus; assembly: GCA_004026605.1. NCBI lineage: Eukaryota > Metazoa > Chordata > Mammalia > Rodentia > Cricetidae > Ondatra > Ondatra zibethicus. The sequence goes on along the minus strand of PVIU01005736.1, from coordinate 2,857 downwards.
CAGGGTTTTCCGTGTATTCCAATTGGTGCTGAGACTTACCTGCCATACTGCAGGGCAGAGGAAGGAAGGCATCAGTAAGAGAAGGTAGTGGATCCTCATGGTTCCCATTGGGTCCAGAGCAGAGAGGACAGACTGCCATGATGCTCAGGGGATGTGACAACTCAAGACCTGAGTGTGGCCTTGTTTTAATGGGGATAGGATTTCCTATGCTCATAGACAACCTTAAGGGAGGAGCTGCATCTCAGAGTGAAGCCCTGAGGTTCAAACCTCCTGCAATTTGTCCAGAGGCTTCTGTAATTCTGAGAACGTATTTCTGCATGTGATTTGATTTTGCTCTCATCTTTGGAACCCTGGGTCAGTGCCTGCTATCGGGCGCCCCCAAGTATGACTCAGTGAGGTAGTGAGAGGAAGCCTAGCATTCTAAGCATGCTTATGATGCCAGTGACGATCTTAACCAACAGAATAAGGTCAGATGTTCCAGAGACATGAAAGGTTCCTTGTACTGTCTACACCAACACTGAGTCTCTGGTCCTAACTCACTACAGCGGCACCTTGTCTGCTGTATATACAGAGAGCACCAGTCCATAACTCCAGTGAGTATGGGGTCTGGGGTTGAATCTCTCACTGGGTGCCAATGTGGCCTTTCTGTGGGAAGACCTTACAGGCTAAGAATACTTTCTGCACAAGGCATGTCCTTTATATACAGCTAAAACATGGGAAGAAGGCGAGTGTCTGCCTGTGAGTAAGCCTGCATCTATACCCAGGACAGTCTCATCCCTGTGTATCTCAGGGGACAGCTCATAGATTTTGAAAATTGTCGCTTTATGTCTTCCAGCTAGGGTGAGCCCTCCTGGTGTTCTCTCCTGCCTGTGACTATTGTTCCCCATTCTCCTGTGCCCTTGCATCCCTGGCTTTGCCAATGCTTCACGATCTGCAGAGGCTCACCTGGGTGATCTGGGAGAAGAAGAAGCTGAGCCTCAGAATGAGACAGCAAAGGATCTTCATCATTTTCACCTTGTCTAGAATGCAGAAAGAAAGAGAGACTCACCCCTGAGATGCCCATTGGACAGCAGTGTCCCTAAGCCCCATTGTGGCTGTATTTATAGGGAGCAGGATTTCACAGCTCTCGTAGCCGAGCATGGCATTGCTATTGAGATTGAAGCTCCAATAAGCAGCTCCCCTGCCTCTCCAGGAGCCTACAGTCCTGTGGGCAACATGTCTTTAGAGTTAGATTTTGGCTTTTATCCTGGATACCCCAAGTCAGTGCCTCCTTCCAGACCTGTTACATTTCCCGGTGTAGGGTGCTTGGGTAATTCTGGCAAAGATTTCCACACAGGGACCCTACTGCTGCAGGGACTCTAAGAACCTGTCCGAGGAGGCTCAACACTCAAAGCAACTTTCTCTTGTGCTGATTCAGACCAGTGCTGTGTGGTGCTGTATAATTTTCTTCCAGTAGGGGTCCCAGCAGTTTCATTTTTGCAAATGGACTTGTAGTCCCACAAAGGGACTCAGGACGTGAACTCCCAGCATGACCAGCAGAGGGCAGCTGTGCATGCCATTCAGAACCGTAACTGTAGTTTTTAATTCTGTTAAGTAGTTTCTAAAGTCTCCTGAAGATTCCATTTACTCCTCCGATTTTAAAATAATGTTTTAAATTTATTGTCTGAGAAATTCATAGTGCATGTTGTGTGTTTTCTCTATATCGACCCCCATTCCCTGTTTTACTACCCCTGGGTCTCTCTTTCCATGTCAATCCCAAATTCCTGTCTTTAAAACATTTTTTAAAAAATAACCTACTGAGTGCAATTCATGCACGTGGGTGCTGGGCTACCTATAGAATTATGAACAAACTACTAGTGGCACACCCCCAAAGAGAAACGGTCTTCTCTCAGCAGCCGTCAGTTGCCAAGAGCTCCTCAGTTAGGGTGGGGCTCCTGCAGTCCCTCCATCCATGCGCACATGTTTACTTGGATGATCTTGTGCAGGTAACAGCAGCTGCTGGGAGTCCATGAATGCCCTGTTACGTTAGGAACACAACATTCCTTAGCATCTTCCCCATTCTCTGGCTTCTATATCTGTCTGCCCCCTCTTTTACAATGATCTTTGAGCTTTTCTTTTCTTTCTTCTTTTTTCTTTTCTTTTTTTTGCCGTGTAAAATCTTTTACTCTCTCTGATATACTCACATTTGCCCATTTTTGATTTTATTTTGTGGTCTGCGCTTTGGAGTTCAAATTAATGCACTTGTTTTCCCTAAGCATAAGCACCTGTTTTCTTCTAGTCTTACAGGCTGAGGTTTTATGTTCAAGTACTTAGCCCAACTTGGTTGATTTTTGTGTTAACATATGGGAGATGAAGGGCTGAGATTCTGAAACTCAGTCTCAGGAACTCATGCTGTAAATGTAAAGTCTCGATTCTGTGTCTTCTCGTAACTACTAGCAACATGAGGGTTCTAATGTATGCTGATAGCTGAGGGACATGCAGGTACCTTACACAGATGTTTACAAAGACCTTCCGCAAGTTTCTGAACCTTTGAAAGGTTTAGGCGACATCTATCCCTTAAGTTTCTGCCAGCAGAAGCAATGTAATCCACCCATCCGAAAATGTGAACTCCCTTTGCCTAAGGAGATGCTTATGGCCACTCTGTGGCAGGTGCTAGGCAGGGCTTTGAGTCTTCTGAGGCCATTCCTACCTCCCATTTGCTTCCAGATACCTAGCAATATTGGACTCACCCCCAGCAGTCTCCTCAAGGCGAGACACACAGTGTGACCAATTAAGAGGTATAGAGTCCTCTGAAGAATTGATTTGATTTTCTGGCAAAAGAAACCTGAGAGATGCATGTGGGAGTGGGTCTCACGTG